>JANIJG010010486.1:0-73658 GCA_024611175.1 Megaceryle torquata
AAACACAAAAACCACAAAAAACCACAAAACCACAAAAAACCACAAAAACCACAAAAACCACAAAAACCACAAAAACCACAAAAACCACAAAAACCACAAAAAAACCCAAAAAACCCAAAAAACCCAAAAAACCCAAAAAACCCAAAAAACCCAAAAAACCCAAAAAACACAAAAAACACAAAAACCACAAAAAACACAAAACCCACAAAACACACAAAACCCACAAAACCCACAAAACCCACAAAAAACCACAAAAAACCACAAAAAACCCACAAAAAACCACAAAAACAAAACAAAATACAAATAAAAATAAAATAAACAGAAAACACCACACCAAAAAATGACTAAGCCCATAAAGCTAATATATGTTTTTGACATCACGGAATGATGAATGCAGTAAGTCTGCTCTGTTTATACATATCTGACAAAAACCCGTCTATATTTTTGAAAAATTCATCCAGTTGACTCTACAATGAATTATTCTAAAAATCAAATATAATTTCTGCAACATTCAAAAAAAAAAAACCAAAAAGCACATCTGAGTATCTCAAGAGCACCCTATTTGCAAAGCAGCCAAGTGATACACCTCAGAGAGCTACTGTTAGCTACTGCAGGCAAGATAAATCAAGAAAATGCTGAATTGAGGTGCAATTTGACAGTTATTAGCAGAACAGGAGTAATTTGATGAAGGAGAAAAAAAATATCTGACAAAAGCTCTGTTCACAGCACAGATTTTGGCAGCCTATTTGCACATAAATTGGAAAAAACAATTCTTGCATTAGAAACTGATGAAGATGAAACAATATACCCTAAATCCTAACATATTTGAAATTATTTTCTTTGATTCAAAGCTGATAATCCTGTAACAGCCAGTAACTAAACAGGGGCTTACCAGACTTGCTCTGCATGTTGAAGAGACTGCACAGTCAGATCCTGATCTAAGGCCATTCAACTATCAGAATAAATGGATTTACTGCTATATGCACCTTTGTTTTTGTCATCTGAAAGCATCTACAGTGCACAGAACATTCGGCTGTTTTAAGCATTAGCAGCATAAATATCCCCCCGTGTACCGTATACTTCACCACTCTGGGTTCCCATAAATCAAGCGTACAACCAATCATCTTTTTTATGTTGGACATTAATGGCAACTCTATTATTTGAATCCAGGCTGTGTAGAGTTGCCTTTCACGGGGATGTAAAGCAGCTCACGATCAGGCTTACGGCTGAGTAAGAAGATTCAAATCTGGCTGTCATCTTCCCACTACAACCCCACCGCCATCAGATATGGGACATTCTGCATCTTTCAATTTATCTCATCTGTGGAAAAGGCTTTAAAAAAAACCCACGACCAACTCCTGTAAGAAGGAAAACAAAATTTAGAAAGCTGTTTATGCTCTTCAAGATCTGACTCTTTGCGTTCCCTTAAACATTCAGCGTAAACGTTTTTGCTCACATACTCGTATGCGGAGATGCTGTTCTTTACTGCATTACAATTAGGTGCATAGATTAACAGAGATCTTTCGTTGTCATTATATCAAGCTCTTCTACAAACGTACAAAGGGATTTTACAGATTGTGTCTTTTCTGCTTACCTGTGAATTTTCACACTCAGCGTGAAATGCTGAAAGTGTAAGATACCTTCCCTGTGTTTACAGTGCCCACCAAGAACCATTTCAAAACCAAACAGAACTCAGCTATGATTTAAGCAGCAAAAACTGTTGTCCCACAGGGTTTCTCTTTTTCTCTCCCCTTCTCTTCATTTTTCAGTTCACGAGGATAGGGAACATGAAAACTAAATGGATTTATGTTTAAATAATTCATCTTTTCAGGCACATCAAACCAAGTACCAAAGTTCATCCACGGGGCTGGCCACATTTAGCTGATTCCAGAGGTATTTTAAACATCATTCTGGAGTGCTAGTCACAAAAGGTTGTGTGGAACTGCTGAAACGGTTGTGTTGATAGAGTTGTTTTGAAAGAACATGTGTTGAAAGTCTACCTATTCTTACTGAACACAGCTGATGGGGAGACATTCCCAGCCATGCCAAACTGCCACTGCGATCTGGAGACTCGTGCCTGCACAAGAGATGCTTTGTGAGCGGGGCGAGCTCTGGCACATCTTGGGAAGGCGAAAAGAATTAGAAAGGCTGAGCATCATTTTCCTGCCAAGTGGTAAGAAAACACGCAGCAACACAAAGCATCTTTAGGAGCACAAGTCCCACAGGGCAGACATCTGCACTTGCCAAGTTGATCCCACAAGCCAAGTTCCCTTAAACTAAGGTCCCACGGGGACTGGGAAGTGAAGCGATGGTAGTAATGCTCCTCCTCTTTAAGCAATGGAGAAAAATAGAGAGGGGGTTTTTGTATATTTTTAAACATCCTAAGAAGGAAAAACAACAGATTTACTCTTGCAGGAAGTCTACCAATATTCCTCTGTAACATTTACTATGCTTGCACTTCAGCTCATGGTTATTGTATTAAATAAGCCACACCAAATGCTTGCAGCTAAAGAGGTGAGAAAGAAATCTGAGGGCTTGGATTTGTTTTGATTTTACTCCCTTAAAAAGCCTAAACCTTTCAATTCTTAGTATTAACTGCTTAGGTTAATAACACAAATAATCTCTCTGTTGCACAAGGATATAAACATGTTAAAAGAAGAGTCTCCAAAAGGCGACCAGGGAAATGTTCCCCTGATTTACACCAACAACTTCCCATTGTCCAAACTGACTCAGAAAAAGTAGCAAGGAAATATAATTACATTTCATGGTATAGCAACAGTTGACAGTAATTTTAGCAACACTGCTTTGACTGTGTAGGTGAGTGTTGGCTGAAGTGAAGAAATCATTTTGCCATGTGAAAACCTTGAGCAGGTTGGTTACCCACTACCATACCAGAGATGGATTTCTGCAGTCAGGTTTGTATCTTCAAATTCACTGAAGTAGAGATTTATTGAAAAAAAAAAAAAAAAAAACCCCAACAAAAAAAACAACCCAGAGAAAACCACTGGAGGAATGTGCTGGAAGTGGAGCAGGACGAAATGAAAACAAACACAGAAAATACAATATTTTTGAATTTACAGTGCAATCCTCACCCATTTTATTCCAAATGAGTATGTGTTTCCAGACTAAATTAACATGACTTGTAGTACTACAACCTAAATCACGTAGGGATATTGGTAAAGAGTTAAGTTTTGCAGAATGTCATTTGGATGAGTTTCATTAGAAGCACTTGAAAATAGCTTTAAGAAGTATCATCTTAATGACATGCTTACTCTTGAGCGGAAATTTTGAGCCCTTCAGCAGAAAGCAATCTTACTGCAAGCAGGACCTTAGGGCTTTGAGCTACTGTTTATGTAGTGGGAGCCCTCTATATATCAAACACATTTAAGTGTCCCTGTTCTAAATTGCCTGTGCTGGGCAATCCATCAGAAATTTACATCCTCATGGTTTGTAGAGTAATGAAGTCCATATACCCCCATAAGCTGTCTGTGAGCAACACGGACTCTTCCACTTGGCTGATCTTCCCACATTGGGTGGGAAATTCCTTGTGTGTGGAAAGTGCAACATTTTCTATCTATAACATATACATAATTACATTTATGATGAGAAAATATGCATTAATTGATTCTGACAGAACCACCACAATACAGCCCATCATCAAAACGAAATGCTTACAGTAATGCCTATCGAACTACAACTTCTGACCTTTGCTGATGTGGAAAGCAGCATTCATTTCCTTCCATCAGAAAACAAAAATCTTGCTGTAACTTTTTTTTTTAAGTTTAAAACTTTAACTGTTATTACTCTAGCCCAGCTGACAGTGTTAGTTGTGCAAATATCACTTCCAAAGGAAGTGGAATGTAAAAACAAAGTTGCTGTGACCTTAACAATAATCCTGTTGGCATATTACAATACATTTTCCTACTGTAACAAGGCAAAGTCTCTTGTGTTCCGATCAGAAGTAGTCATCTTCCAGTAAAAGCATACTGTGATCAATAACATTTTCTTAATATATTATATTATCTCTCACTGAAACAGTTTTTCACTTGGCATTTCAGGCTGCCAAGTAGGGGAAATTCATGACAAAACTAAGATGGTAAATGAGATACTGCAAATTAATTCCATCCAAGAGTAATCTTTTCGTTCATGAAGAATTTGACAAGCCTGTGTCGTCTGACTTCAGCAGAAGCTTTCTCAGCTTTCAAATATACATGAAACAGAAGAATCTGCTCCACTACCATACCACTCTTCACTCTAGCTTGCATAATTCTGTGTTGAAATACATTATAGTTTCAACAGCCAACTTTGAGACAAGAATTGGTGGGGCCTACTTTAAATACTAATTTAGAAAACAGACTCAGAAATCCACAGTATCAATTGTGAAATCCTGTTTTCCAATCACAGCTCAGAGCATGGCAGAGCACAGGAACCCTGCACTTTTGAAGCCATTTTGCCACCAAGACACCCGCAACCTGATCCTGAAAAAGCCTAGGTGATGAAATGGCAGCTGAAGGATCTCAGTTTGGTACCAGCAAAGTTCAAAGAGAGTTCTGTCACAATGGGCATTAACGTGAAGTACTTCTCTATCCGCATGTCTGAAATTACTTTAGGTATGATGAGTAGTAGCTTTATTACCCCCTTGGAGCTAATGTCCTTCTACAGGCTGAAATGGCGACCCAGTGGCACACAGCCAGGAGCAGAGCCCACACTCCTCGCCTTCTCTGTGAAAGCCCATCATCATTTTTAGCAAGAGCAGCTGTAGATCCAGCTGCATTACTGAGAGTAATTGGCGTTCAGCATGGTCCAGAAAGGCACGGTCCTGCAAAAAGGCTTGGGTGCATGCAGGGTATTGTCAGTAGCATTACTTAGACACATATATATGATCTTGGCAAGTTTAGGTGCAGAATCACTGCCATATTAATATTTCAGCATAAGGAATAAGGGGCAGGCAGTTGTTGAATATTCATGCTGTAGCAATGCTCTGTATGAATTCTCTAGCAGGAACATGTAAAGGCTGTACCCATACCCTGAAGAGTTTACCAACCAACACCTCAAATTAAAGAGATACCTTAGTATATGTATCCTGTTTTGAGCTCATGAGACAGGCCCATTGACTACTTGCTTTCCTACAGTGAGAAATGTGCTCAGTATCTTTACTTAATCAAGACTCATGTTGAAAACAACATAAAAGAACCAGGAGAAAATGGATGAAAATTTAATTTACATCACAAATCCCAACACCTCACAAGCTCAGAAACATGTAAAGGGCCAAACAACTCAACTACTTAAGAAGTCATTCATAAAAGATAAATATCCTTTTTAATTGTGAGGGAAATGCATGCAGGGGAGATGCAGAGTACTCAACTGATGGAATAAATCCAAGAAGAAGCAGACACATTTTTGACAGAGAAGGGGCAAAAAATAAGATTGGTCCCACTGCTATGCAGGGGCACAGATGACATTATAAGCAAACTGGACAGGAAGGACAAAATAATCAAGGTTTTGAAGGACAGGACAAAATTTGTGGATTTTTTTGGTTGTGGTTTCTTTTGGGTTTTGGATTTTTTTTTTTAAACAAAATAAATTAGGCAGCAAGTCTTCATGCAAATGAGCACTTATAAAACAGCCTTTCTAGGTGAATAATTTCTTTTATGATTAATAAAATCTGCAATCTGAGTAACAGCGTTCTGATGACTTTTTGCCATTTGCAATTATCGCTCATCCCGGCACCAAAAACTCATTATTATTAAAGCTGACAAAAAGAATACTTAAATGCTTCTGTGAAAGGACTTAATTTTTTAAAGAACCCCAAGTTTTTATGCTTTGTTTCTACTTCCAAAACTTGAATCTGAAAAACGAGGCCATCCCAGAAAATCCCGTGTATGTCTCCTTTGACTTCCAACAAGTAATTTGGATAAAAGCATCTAACGGGTATGGTAACACAATGCATTACACAAAAGCATACTTCTTTGATTTAAAAGCAACCTACAAAGAGTATGGAGTCAATACAAGCCTGTATAAGTACAAGCATGTAGTTTATACTAGAAACATACATTTTTTTGCCTTTTTTTTATAGTAGTTTTCTCCCAAGGAACCAGAAGCTACTGTAGGACTTGCAGCATGCTCGTCAATAAGGGTATGTTATATAATGTTCATTTTTAACAGCACAGAAGCTGAGGCACAACTTTTACAAAGGCAGCTGTGGCAGAAACAGGAATAGGAACCATATCCAACTCCAAGATCTGTAAGTAAATCCAGGCCTACGTGACACATTATCTATAGGCATAAAGGAACACAAGCATTTTGGTGTTGGTGCCTACAGAGATGCTAATATGAACATTGCCTGTGCCTCACTCCATCCTTACTCCCTGATGTAACAGCACAGAAAAATAAGAGCCCAGCTGAAAAAAAACCAAACCAAACCACACCACAGAAGATGTTACATGGACTTAAACACATGAAAAAAAAATACCATCCGATGTGCAGGTGCTTGACAAACATTGATCTGAGCTCTTTATAAAGGCAGATCTCCAGTTTGTCATGATTTAGTGGATGGGTGGATAGTTAAAAGTCTGAAGCATATGGCGAGCCAGACTCTTCCCAGGACACCCAGTAAAAGCAGCAACAGGCACAAGCTGCAACAAGAGAAATTCAGAGCGGATGCTTAACCAGCTGCCCAAGGAGACTGCAGAGCCCTCATCCTCAGGGGTATTAAAGGACTTGCCTGAACATGGACATAGTCCTGAACAACCTGCTTTGCCTCTACAGTTGACCTGATCTGAGCAGGAGATTGGACAAGATGACCTCCCAAGGTCCTTCCTAAACTGAATTAGTCTATGAATATCATACTGAAGACGAGTGATGTTATTTCTTGGTTTCTCTGCCACAACCAAAAACTTATCACAAAATCATACAAAAAGTATGACCTCAGGCTTCTGTGACTAACTTTGACTTCATTCAGCTTGCTCCTTCTCCTAAAAAGGATGAGATGGAACAACCCCAAATCTCTGCTTTCACCCACCTCAAAACTATAAAAATGAAAAGCAAAACGCAATCATTCTGTTCCAGCTCCTAAATGCACATGGTGTTCTGAGGTCTCGCTTTGCGTTTACATACCTTCCTGACCCTCTCTCCTCCTAAGAAATACTCCAAAAAGCAATCAGTCTGCCTGTGTAGAGACCCACGGTTATTAAAATAACTGCATCACAGAAACAGCTCTCAACTTCTTCATTTCCAATTCCTCCCTCCTACCCGCACTTTCCTAAGAGGTGCTGCAAACAGTGAAAACTAATTCAGTTTGAACAAGTAAAAACTGGGGTTAAGTACTTCCTCAGCTGGAATACAAAAACTGCAACCACACGTGACTGTCAGGGTATACAGGGCTAGTGAACATGCATAAATACTTTTTATATCCTTCAGAAAAACTAAGCAAGTTAAAAGGCCTTTTAAGGGGAACAGCTGAGCTCGGAATATCCAAAAATGGGTATGGCAGACAAATGTGCAACTCCTACATGCAGCTCATTCCCAGAAGGAGATGAAGCCCATCCCGGAATTCAAGCCTCTCTCAAACAAGTTCTCACACATAACCGAAGCCTTCAGGAGGAAGTCTGGGCAACACTGGCTTCTCATTTCCAAATTATTTTTTTTATTTTCTTTTGTTGCAACCAGATCACAGCCACGATGGCAGAAACACACACAGGCATACCATCACCTAACAGGGAACGTTCCAGTCATTTGATATTCAGCCTAAGACTAACCTCAGCATTTCATGTTGATGTGACTGAGCGATGCTGCAACTTATCACAAGCTGGATTTGCTAGACATTCCCCACCACAGAAATTGAATTGAACTGTCACTCATCACTTTATGAATTGCTCTGCTGTAACTACTTCTTCAGTTGGACAACGTTTCTCTGAATTAAAAACAAGACTTTGTTGCAAGTTAAAGTCTTCATCCTTGTTACTATACATTTTCTTTTCCTTTCCACTTCTCTTACTTACTTTCTGCTCTACTATTTCCCCCACTTAATGTGTTTAACCGTATCTGCTCCACTTGCCCCTCAACGCTTCCTTTTGCTCCCCTCCTCAGTAGTTATAAACAAAGGAACTTGCATAAGATCTGGTCAAATTATTAATTATGATCTGAGCACTGAACCCTCCTGGTTCCTCCCCTAAGGCCATATACAAGTGAACCAAGCAGCAAAGCCTGCAGGAGCACAGGAGTATGTCTCCCTTCCTCAAGGACCACCCGATCAGCATGTCAAGCTAAGGCTGAGACTGCATTCCTGAGTGTCCATTCTCTGGCATATCTCCCAATGTACATGCTCTGTTCAAATACAGGAAAAACAGATACATTATTCAGTGTGAGGGCTACTAAAACAAAACACAATTTGGAGAATGTTTGATTTAACTACAACTACAATCACAGTTCGTATTTGCAATTTGCAGTGTTACACACACACGCAGGGACAAACATAAAGAAGGAATATAAAATAAAAGCCTGACTCATAATTCAGACTCAATTTCCAGCAACAGTTTCAAATATATGTATTATATACTCTATTTATGACTGTGTACAGGCAGCACAAAAAAAAAGGATTAAATAGACTCTCTCATACACACTTGTACACACAGTTTCCTGTTTTACCATGAACATACTAATGATAGGAATTGAAAAATATTTCCAAATTACCAAAGCTACACTGAAGGCTTTAAGTTATTTGCTGTGGGAAATAAGCCCATTTCCAAGAGTGAAAGACTTGGAAATGGGCTTTCACTGTTTCCAAAGTGTAGTTCAAACTCATTTATGGAAAAGCCTGCCAGAAACATTACAATCAAGATGCACTGGGGACATTGAGGTGTTCAATAGGGAATCCCGTGAAGGAATGGCAAACACTGGAATTAAGGGTTGCACACAGTGTATGAGAAAGATTAAACAGATTAAAAACAGGAGGGGATAAATAAATAAATAAAGGGGGACTTGGTGGTCTTGGCAGACAGCAAGTACAACTTGAGCCAGGAATCTGCCCTTGCAACAAAGGCAAAAGTGCATCCATCCACAGATGCATTATAGAAAGCACAGCCGGCAGGTCAAGAGAAGTGATCCCTCCCCTTCATGCAGGATTTGTGAGCCCTCCAGAACAAGAAGGCTTTGACATACTGGACCAAGTCCAATGGAGGACACTGGTGGCTGGAACACAGGCTGAACTCCTACAGACCTCATTATGTTTTCCAACTCCCTAAAGGGAAGGTGCAGCAAGACAGAGTGAGCCTATTCTTGTAAAAGCACAGAGGTACGAGAAGAAAAAAGAAGCTGCAACAATCGAAATTCAGATTATAGATGAGGAAAATACCCTTCATGAGGTGGTGAGATATGGAAACAGGGGCTCAACAAAGCTTTGGAATCTGCATCCTTGGAGATATTCAAAACCCATCTGGATGTGGCTCTGTGTAATATGCTCTAGGTGACCTTGCTCTGAGCAGGACATTGAGACTAGATGATCTCCACAGGGAATTTCCAGCCTGAACTATCTCACAAATCTACATATCTGGTTTAGAGAAGCCAGAAAGCTGGTCAAAGGAGGCCAAGAGGACAAGTAAGATATCAAACACCACCAATGTCCAGGATGAGCTCCATGAGCAAAAAACACAGAGGATTGCAAAATAGCTAAAAAAGAGGTAAGAAAAATAGCAAGTTGAAAGAGAAGGTGAAAGCAGAGGATCAAGACAGAGGAAGAGGCAAAAAAAGAAACCCCATATCTGTGTCCATTAAATTACAGTTCCCTTCAGTAGCTGGAAAGTGAAAAACTCCTCAAGAATCATGAAACAATGAACTATTTAAGTTTCTACTCTGATGTGCATAACAGAATTGGGTAAGAGAGGGAATTAGTTCTTTCTTTCCCCTCCTTGTGCACCCAAGAAACCAAGTAATCTTTAATCTCTGGTTTCCAAATATTGAAACTTAAATCTTGCAAAACTCACAGATAGTTATAACTACATACATTATAAAGAATGTTTCAATTGCAATACAGAAGTACATGCACATGTCAGCTTAAAACTCAAAATGCTCACTACACCCAAGTATGTGTCTTATGGCTTTTTAAAATTCTGTAAGATACAGGCCTATGAAACAAAGGAGGAAAGTTCGCATGTGTATCTTGGAGCTACACCACCAAATTCCAATACCCCTGATCAGGTTTACTGCATTAGCATTCATCCCACTACATTATTTTTCTATTGTAACACAGATGCTCAGTTGCACATGATCTGATAGGGACTTGCTGCAGTCACTGAAATAGAAAGCACAGCCCAAATTGCATTTGTGTAAACAAGTAAGTGACCATGAAAGAAAAAAAAAAAAGCACAAAAAAAGAAAAGATATCTGTGCACTTACCCAGCAATATCCAGAATCCGTATCAAAATCAGCCTCGGGTGTAACAGTCAGTAAACAGGACAGCAAACCTTTGCATTTAGCAGGAGGTTTCTGGGAAGCCAGATTACCTGGAAAGAGTTGAAAAGAGTTATTTTAATACATGAAGATAAAGTCACCTATGCTTAATAATAATGGGCTTCAAATGAGCCAGAGCACAAGAAAAAAAATAGCTGCACAATGGGAAATGTTACATGCCACCATGATCGGCATGAAGAATGTAATCCCCTGAAGGTGACAGAAATTTGCTACGAAGCACAGAGAGTTAGATGCTGGTAGATACTTAGGGTTTAGCAAAGAACATCTAATACCCAAGATAACATGGTGTTAACCCTCTAATCAAGGATGCGGAGGAGACCAGAAAGAGCATGGTATTTTGCTTAATTAGTTGCTATCAAAGACAGGACGAGTTCAAGCACTTGCAAAAACAAGGCAATCTAAGATTATTTAAAAGTTTAATTGCGTTCTAGAGTCTTTGGTAACAGAGGGTTTGCCCATGAAATAAAGATAATCCCCAGAGATAAATTTAAAGAAATATATCTCATTTTAATGCCCAGGGTAAAATGACTATTCATTAAAGCAAAGCAGCTTTATACCTATGTTCTCCATCTCAGATGTAATATATATTAGGCAATCTTTACGACAGGAAGTGGCATGTAATCCTGCAAGAATGAACTGCTGTCATTACCTGCAAATCAATACAATTTTTTTTCAAGTGGATATAATAGTATGTATTGATTTCATGTTTTTAGCATTGGAGTTTCAGTTTCTACAAAGAAGATTCTTACAAGGGCAAGAGAGCCGCATACAAGTAATTGAGCTGATACAAAGTAATGTGAAGTTTACAGTGCACTTCTCTTGACCAATGCAATCAGGGCTTCAGAGAATCATAGAACTGCTTTGGTTGGGAGAGACTTTTAAAATCATCAAGTTAACCCTGAACCCAGCACTCCCAAGTCACCACTAAACCGTGTGCCTCAGCACCACATCTACATGTCTTCTAAATACCTCCAGGGATGGGGACTCCACCACTTCCCTGGGCAACCTTCCATTACCTCATCTTAAGAATTTTTCATTTTGTATTAACTTTATTCTGTGTAATTATAATAATTTCAAGGTGTTAAAGTAGCACTTCAGTAAACCTATTGTCACGCTGTACAAAGTTTACCACAGAAATAATTTCTTTGGAAGGTATTTTCCTATCCCTCTATTTGTATGCCAGTAATTTGTATTTGTATGCAAGTAATTTCCCTTGTGAAAACGTAAAACTGGCTCAGCACTGAAAAGCTTACAGTCCAAAGAGGTGTGCTGAAGGTGAGGATGGTAAAGGAACAGGAAAAGAGAAGCACATGAAAGAACTAAAAGACTTATCCAAGGTCACTTCGTGGATCAGTCAAGCAATGAGCTCCAATGCGTCATGCTCTATTCCTTTAAGAGAGTTTAATAAAACTGGGAAATTCTCATGGTATTTCTGCAAATGAAGCATAGAGCAAATTTGACTGGACTAGCTGACCAAATGGCTCATGCAGCAATGAATGATCTGTGGTGAGAGCTGGCTGCGAGGCAAGATGTAACATCACACAGAGAAAGAGGGGGAAAAAAAAAAAAGAAAAAAAGAAAAAATAGACCACTGTAAGAATTGTTTAAAGAGAGGGGATTAGGACCCGCTGACATCCAAGAATTAACATCATAAAGCACACAGACAAATCATTTACAGTTTAGTACATACTTCATGCAGAGAAAACAGAGCCCTGCCTAACCACTAGCCAGCAGAAGGTTAAGTTTGTTTCTTAAAAAACCTAAAGCAAGATAATGCAAGGAAGAAGCACACAAAAAGCCTGAGGAAGGCACAGATATGTAAACACCTTGTTGTTATCCTGGGTCATTCCCGCCCTCTCTATCCATCCTCTTCCTCAGTCTGCTTTGCTCACAGGGTTAGACCCATTCTGGAGTTAAGGCTTTTCAAATAGAAGGTCTACTTATTTATCTATTCAATACTTCTTGAACACATTGTTAAGACATTTCAACTGAGTATTTCTGACTTTTACAACATGACTAAAGAATTTAGCATGGACTTCCAGAAAAAGCTCAAAACAAAAAGAGAATTTTTTTTTTTTTTTAATTTTCCTTTTTCTTTCTCAGAAAGAACACTGGTTTTGTGGAGCAGTTTGTGGAAGGGAAAGAAAAAACTCAGGGGAGACACTTCTTCTTTGCATAGTGACTCATCATATCAGAGTTACCCCACATCATCTCCAAGGGCAACACTAGGCCAGAGCCACTCTGCAAGTTCTCCATAGGGAAATACCTGCTTTTCAAAGCCATCTCAGGACTCTTGTTCCAGGACTTCACAGAACAGAAGAAGAGCCTTTGACAGTAATAAAAAATAAAATGGGTTTCTGATAGGGAAGAAGCCTGAGAAGCCGATGAAAAGTTTTACATGAAGGAAACCTTTTCCTTTCCCACCTCAATAATGAAAGACATGAAGAGTATTTACAAAGGGTATTGCAGACTCTAGACGGCGGTGCCACAGGGAAAGGCAAAACAGACCTCACAGTTGGTACAGAACATCTGAAGAAAGAAGGATCAGAAGGAAAAAAAAGGAGCAAGACAAGGAGTAATGCATAACCATGAAAATGATACGCAAAAATGGGCTTAAATTCAAAATCCATTTGCCTGCTCCTGGATGTGTAGTCCCAGAGAGTCAAATTACTACGTGGACAACACAAAGACAGAATTAATAGTCTTTACTATTTAAAATACTGCAGTTTACACTATCTACTAGCATTTGGGTGGGTTTTTCTTCTTTAGAAAATCTTGGCTGTTTACAGGAAAGGATTTTAATCTTACCAAAACTTTACTGCAATTGCCATTGAGGGGGAGCAAGAAAAGCAACACCTGCGAGTCAGCTCTGAATCACTAAAATAAAATACTGAAACAGAAGAGGCAGACGTACAGCAAGGGACTTTAAACACCAAAACCAATACTTCCCATCTCTCATCACAGCATACTATCTGTAAAGATAAAGCCTCAACTCCATGTATCAATACTGAAGAAGTTGAAGGTACCTTACTGGAAGCCTACAGCATGCAGCCCTGTCTCTCCTCTGGGAGCCTAACAATCTCAACACAGACAGGTGTTGTATCCTGTATTGTACCTAAGCCTCTAAATTAGACGACCTGAAGGAACCTGATAGAAATCAAGCATCTCTTGTAGACACTGCATCACTGTAGTATCAAGCTTTATGAAGTAAGCAGCTCATTCTTCTGGGTAAAACTAGCTGAAAGCCAGACAAACCATGGTATGAAAAGGTGGGGTCAGTTCACCTACCTCATCAACATGGGAGTCTTTATGAAGGGATGGAATAATCAGAAAGGTCTTTGACTCAAAAGACCTGGTTAATGAGAGCCAGTTCTGGGTCTTTCAGAGAAAGCAGCTTTATCAATTGGATTTTCCTGAACTTCCCAATTTCTGGGTTGGACAAAGTAGAGTTACCCTGCACCAGCAAACAGTAACACAGAGCAACTGCACAAGCAGCTAATGGAAAGCTCACCATGTTTCAGCTTTAAGTAGTAAATTAGAAAGCATGTTTCCAAAAGGTAAAAAGGATGAGGGAAAGAATTATTTTATATAATGTCAAGTCAAATCCACAATTTTCTTATGCAGCAAGACATGCTGTATCAGAGCTTCTGTTACAGATGAAGTATCCAAGGGCAATGCAGCCAACCAGCTCATCCATCAAGAGCTGCACAGGGTGAGCAAAGCATATGCAGATTTAAACAGCATCCTCCTGATCTAATGTAAGGTAGCAGGCAGCCACATTTGACTATTCAGTTCTGCAATAAGGGACTGTTCCAGAGCTTCCCCAAAGCAGAAATCACCCAACAGCCTGCAGCAGAGGTGCACAACATGGACCTCAGTGAAAGTGCAATGCACCATGTAGCACCTGGCCACAATGTCTTCCTTGGAGTTGAGGTGGGGGTCAGTCTGTTCTCACAAGTAAGAAGTGACAGGCTAAGAAGAAACAGCCTCAAGTTGTACCAGGGGAGGTTTAGGTTGGATATTAGGAAAAATTTCTTCATAGAAAGATTTCTAAAGCCCTGGAACAGGCTGCCCAGGGGATTGTTGGAGTCACCATCCCTGGATGTGTTTAAAAGACACGCTGAGGTGCTGAGGGACATGGTTTAGCAGTGACTTGGCAGTGCTGTGGTCATGGCTGACTTGATGATCTTAAAGGTCTCTTCAACAAAAATGATTCTATGGAAAAAAGAATTTGGACTGGAAGAAGGATAAAGCCAAGGACATGGAGACAGTTATTGTAGGTTAATTAATCAACAAAAGTTTAATGCAAAGATATTCTATGAAAGCCTGCCCATGCAGACAAGCTACAAATCAACTGTGAAGCACTAAGTGCTTTAAAAATGCCCTTTATAAGCTGCTCTGCACTGCAAACACAACCTCCCCAATGTCAGGTACCACAGCCTGGGGCAGAGTCTGAAGAAAGGGAACAAAACACTCAGAGACATGGCTGGAGCACATTCTTTCCAAACAAACATAATGAAGTAAAGCAAATCAGAAGTTGGGGGAAGATACTCTAATATCAGGTAAAACCACTTATTAAGCAGTCTAAGTAGGTGTTCTATAAACAGCAAAAGATGGGTGCTTGTATCTGGCAAATCAAAATCAGTCACCCTGCAAACAGCCAAGCTTAGCACAATCAGGAAGCCATACGGACACAGGAGTTAAGTACAGACCAATGTACCCAAAGGTCTGCTGTGCTGCCCCAGGTATCTTTACTGTATATATCTCTACACATAATTATCTACTCTATAATGTCTGGTGTGACCTGTTATCCTAATGCTGCCAGAAAGCAAGCAAATGGTCTGAGAAGGGAGTAATTATGGATCTCATGAGAAGATACGCAGGCTCTGAAGTTGGGTGAAGCAGCAGCCAAGAGCTGCAGGCTGGGATAAAGAAAATAAAACAGGGCTGGAACTGAGGGATGCATCTACTTTCACAGCCCCACTGCTTTATGTGAAGGAGTGACTGCACCGCACCATGACACCAGCAGAACACTTCTGTGTATACTGACCCTAATCTATTATTTATTACAGAATTTACAGATCTCTCTTTTCCCTAAGTGATAACCAGCCAACTACTAACTTGTAGGCTAAAACACTGCAAGGTCTGCAGACCCCAGAGGATTTGCAAGGGAAAAGGATTCTGAAATGCTTAGAAAAAGGCTGGCAATGCTGTCGGTCCTCATCAAGGTCCAAAAGAATGTAAGTTGCAGCCTCCAAGGCTAAGGAATCACCACCCCACCCCCCAAAAAAAAAAAAAAAGAAAACCAACCAGAGAGGAGCACATCTGCACGTGCCTAAAGTACATGTTCTTCATATCAGTCTTTTAACATCAAAAATGAGAGCATCACTGGATGTACGGTCTCACAGCTCCGGATTTGTGATGAAAATTGGTGGATTCCTAAGACTAGTCGGTATATTTTACTCATAATGTTTCTTGCAATCCCACTCCTCTCTCTGAAAGCAGGCTAGGAACTATTAACATCTCTTCATCTAAGATTTAGACAGACTGACAGTAACCCTGAGGTTATTCTCTGTAGTACTTATGAAAAAGTCCCCCAGATTCAGATGTTTGCCTGTGCTTCAATGAGTTAAGCTGGGGAAAGGGAAGAATACTTTTAGGTCAGTAGCCCCCTGTTCCATTACATCAGCAAATTAACTCCTCCTATGACATTATGTAACTTTTGAGAAAACATTTGTGGTTTGGAACTGACTGTTCAGTTTGTATTCCTGCATGGATAATCACTTCTTTAAAAGGAAGTATACATCAATAATATTCATGGGGAGCTTTAAAAGAGCTTGGCAAACATTCCTGACAAAACAAAAAACTCAAACAGAATGATTACTCATAAAATGCTACATCAACAACTCTTTTGACAGGCATCTGGATTATGCTGCTCTTTAAAAGGGAAAAACAAAGATGTCACTTCAAATTTTAAATGGAAACAGTGAAATATGTCATTAAAAATATCAGATCATAAACAAAGCTATTTTTGCAAACTCAAATGCAATGAGCAATTATGACAAAGCTTGCCAAGATCATTTACAGACACTTTAAAAAAACAGTATTTATAAAACACCACAAGATGTACAGAGATCACAAGTTAGTAATGAGTTTACAGACCTAGATGATCCAGCATTAATAGTCTACCAAATCACCTTTATCTTCAAATGGCCTTTAGTTGATGTTCTAAATGAAGTTAAAGCATACGCACCTGCCCAACTGAACAGAACTCCAGAAGAAAATATAGAGACACCTTTAGGAGCCTATCCTGAAGGAATGTACTTCACTATCCTTCCCCTAAACCATGTTAAACATAGAATTGCATTATCCAGGTAGCATTAACTTCTGTGGCATTCTGTAGCAAGGCTCACAAAACAGGAATTTCTTACTCATTCTAAGTTTATTTAATTTTTATTTTCCAGGAAAAGTTCAAGGAAATCTACTGAGATGCATGGAGTTCAAAAGAGATAACGCAAAACATTCCCATGCAAAAAGAGACTGATGAAAAGACTGCTTATTCAAATGAATGCAAAGTTCTAATGGATCTGCAATGTTCAGTTCAAAACTGTTCACCCTAACAGCAAGGTTTCTTTGAAGACAAATACATAGTCTAGAAAAAGGAGTAGATTTCCTTAAAGTGGAGTCAGCTTCTTCAAAATTCATTGAAGTCCACTGGCTTTGCTGAAGATTCAATGAAGGTAATAGGCAAGTACACGTGTTCAAAGTTCTTTTATGTCTTTATCGAATCAAAGACTAGAAAAGATGCCTTCTTCTGAAATGGTTTGAAGGCATTGGGATTAAAACGCTGAAAAGTTTTAGGACAGCTTGACTAACATATCTTCCCAATTCCATTGCTTCACCGAAGCACTAGCATTCAAAGCACTGAAGCGTTTGAGACTGAAAAGACCTCAACTTCTTTGACATCATGAACAGACTTTCTGCGGTTCAAGGTCTTTTCCAGACTTTTGTTTAAAAAGTCAATAGAAAAAGTAGAAGTGAACAAAACTTGTTAGTTTGCCATTTGCAGATGATTTTTAATATAAAGTCCTACTCTTCTAGCAAAAGTATCTGTGACTATCAGGTAGTCAGGTCACATAACCAACTGGAGGTGCTGAAGACAGCCACATCATGCCTTCTGTAGTGTGGGAGGAATCCTATTAGGCAGCTGGAGAGCAGCAGGATAGGAACTGGCTGCTGCAAAAGAGCCACAGCAGTGGTAAAGTAGGTACATGGCTCTTAGAATTTTCTGCATCTATCCTGGTCTTATGTGAAGCCTTGCACAATGCAGCAAAGAACAGGAACTGCACTTTGTTCACAGGGACAACGGGAAAAACCTAATAGCGCATTCTGTTGGGTCTGATGCTGCAAAACAGGAATGGAGAGCACAGCATCATTAGTTGGCAAGAACAGCCTGTGCTGGAAAGGGCAAAAGCAACAGTTTCTCTTATGATCTGAACTAACACTGCCATACCCCAAGAGAAGGTAACATTCTTCTATAATATTTAGGTTCAAAGTAGTCTGAAAAGTAAAAAAAAAAAACAAAACAGCCATGGTGATAACACTCCTGCAGTGTGCTACAGCCAGCAACATAATGCATCCCCAAATAGTTTTCAAAGCCATGAGTGTCTACCTAGATGAGTTACCATTTGGGCACAGAGGGATTGACAGAAGGCACCTCTGATTCCCCAAATACAGTCACCATTTTGTCTCAGACTCATTTTGGACTGGCAAGTTGACCATGTCAGGGAAAACCCCATTCTCTTCACAGGGACCAACACGCTATTTACTGACTGGATAATCCTAGTGGTTCCTTTTTGACCTTAGTCCAATTCTTTTGCATATTTATAAAGCACAGGACTCAATTTCTTGCCTTGTTCAGAAATAAAAAAAAAATATATACCCTGTCACAATTATCAAATTCTAGTGATGCCTTAAGGATGCTGGTGAAAGGTTTTAGTGATTAATTATTCCTGCTGACAAAATCTATTTGTGTTTTTTCTGTTATGAGTTTTCTTGGCATTCATTTCTAAACAATGAATCTCACTATATTTTTTTTTTCAGATTGAAGACTCTTCCTTTCTTAAAATTTCCCATGTAGAAACTCTAGTAAATTATTTCCTTCTCTTGGATAGGGGTAACAGATGCTTGCAAGAAATCACAGGGGCTTAAAGGCATGTCTTTCTAGCCCTTAGCCTCCACCATCACTCTTCTACCATCTCTCCTTATGTCATCAACCTCCTAGAGGTGCAGACAGACCTCATCGCAATGTTCTTGGAGTGCCTGCAGTATGGTCAGACCCAGATTTAGCACAGTCTCCCTGAAAGGAAGGAGGCTCCTTTGGATGTACACAACATTTGCCAACACTTAGCAACAAAAAAGATTTGTCTCATATTTCCCCGGTGTCAGCTGAGGGGTGGAGCAACAGCCCTATCACTCCTCCTCTCCATTGACTTCAGAGCGAGCCTAGGACAACTAGTTTAGAGTAGGACAGCACACTGTAGAATGCTTGAGTTGGGAAAGCTCAATTCCCACCCCTCACATATGCTAAATAGAAGTATTTTATTCTAGCTTCTTAATCAAAATGGTGTTGCCAAGTCAAATGCCTTGCAGAAGCCATAAATATCAAACCTGCAATCACATTAAAAACACTTAATAGATACGAGGTTAGCTTGAAAGGATGTATTTTCTATAAGTTCATATTGATTAGCATTAATTATATTTCTCTTAAACAGTCTTTTATCAGCTATCCCATTTATTATACCTCTAATCAAGACAAGACTCAAAACCTCACAACTTTCAGGCACAGATCTTTGGAACCCCTCTCCTATGAGGGCAGTCTGAGAGAGTTGGGCTTGTTCAGCCTGAAGAAGAGAAGGCTCCGGGGAGACCTAACAGCCACCTTCCAGTACCTGTAAGGGGCCTACAAGAAAGCTGGGGAGGGACTTTTTACAGAGGCCTATAGCGAAAGGATGAGGGGTAATGGTTTGAAACAGGAAGAGGGTAGATTTAGATTGGAAATTAGAAGGAAATTTTTCACTCAGTGGTGAGGTGCCAGAACAGGCTACCCAGGAAGCCATGGATGCTCCGTCACTGGATGTGTTCCAATCCAGGTTGGATGGGGATTTGAGCAACCTGATCTAGAGGAAGGTGTCCACGCCACGGCAGGGAGGTTGGAGCTAGATGATTTTTAAGGTCCCATCCAACCCAAACTATTCTATGATTCTATGGTCTTGGCCACTTTTCCAGAGCAATGAACCAAATTTCCAAAGCTGACTGCCAGCAGCACACTGGTACAACAGAGCTCTTAATCTCCTCTCTCCACCACCCAATTACAACACTAAAAAAAAGGATCTGTAGCTTAATTTGCCATCTCCAAAGAAACAGCAGAATAAACAGATCACTTACAAAAGATCTCCCTTAGAGGAAAGAGAAGAAAGCAAGCGAAGACACAAGAGGAAGTGTGGGAGGTGAGCAGGTTAAAGTCAATCAAACTTTTGATTCCACGAGAATAATTAGAAACAGAAGCAATTCCTTCACAGCAAGGATTTGTTCCCCTGATGTAAATTGTTGATTTTAGCACGTATGTTGATTTTAGCAGTATTCATTCAATTGCGTGAGGAGATCATGCTGTTAAAATTGAGCTGCTAGGTTTAATTTAAGAATTAGGTTATATAAAAACATAGGGCTTAGGCTCTTTACATATGGTTCTGAGAAACTTTCATCAGTGGGCAGCCCGAGATCTAACCTTCCCCAAGAAGTTAGCACTGCTTGCCATCGTTCACATGCCTACATATGAGGTAAGTGGAGGGAAAGCATTTTCCTAGAGGATTAATATTTTCCTGGCAATCGTGTATTTTCAGTTGCATCTTTGGTGGGTGGAACATCAGTGCTATCTCCAGCACCTCCCAACTACCAAGTTTTCTCAATAAGCTTAGTGGACAGTCTCCACATAACTATTTTCATAGAGTCACAGAATATCAGGTTGGAAAGGACCTCAAGATCATCTGGTCCAAACTTTCTTGGGAAAAGCACAGTCTAGACAAGATAGCCCAGTACCCTGTCCAGCCAAATCTGAAACGTCCTATGTTTGGAACTCCACCACTTCTCTGAGATTATTCCAATGTCTGACTGTCCTTGCTGTGAAAAAACTTCCTTTTGTATCTAACTGAAATCTCCCCAGAAGTAACTTGTACCCATTACCCCTTGTCTTTTTCACGTGATTCCTTGTAAAAAGGGAGTCTCTACCTTAGCAGCCACACTTTACATAACGGAACAGAGAGATAAGGTCTCACCTAAGCCTCCTTTTCTCAAAGCTGAACAAATCCATTTGTCTCAGCCTTTCCTCAAACAGCAGCTTCCCAGTCCTTTGGTCATTTTCATGGCCCTCCTTGGCCCCCCTCTCCAGCCTGTGCACATCTTTGTTCTATAGCAGCAACCAAAACTGAACACAGCATTCCAGGTGTGGCCTGACAAGTGTTGAATAGAGTGGGATAATGACTTCTTTATCTCTGATGGTGATGTCGTTATTGATGCAACCCAACATTCTGCTGGCTTTCTTTGCTGTAGCAGCAGCACACTGTTCGCTCATACTGAGCTTATTCCACCAGGTCCCTCAGGTACCATTCCACAGAGTCTCTTTCCATCCAGGTAGATCCCAGCCTGCACTGCACTCCTGGATTATGTTTACCCAGGTGCAGGACCTTGCCCTTGTCATTGTTGAATTTCATAAGGTTCTTGTTAACTCACTCTCCCAGTCTATCCAGGTCTTCCTTCCTGCAGGGTGGCTCTCCCTTCTGAAGTATCCACTTTCCCACTCAGTTTGGTATCATCTGCAAGTTTCATCAGGGTTCACTTGACCGCATCGTACAGATCACTTGCAGCAAGTCATTTCACATCATTAAGTTTCTACCATCTTTGTGATGCTTTGACTGCATCTGTAGAGACACGAATACTCCAGGTGGAGAACTGCAGTGCTTCCCTTGACACACATTTACAGCTCTGACTAAAACACGTGCAAGTTCAGCAGCTATCCAGGTAGCAGAGAACTTGCTCGTGTCTTAACAAACGAGCACCGGCACAGTCAGGAAGGTATTCATTTTTTACAAGTCAGATAGCACCCATGGAGAAGACTACTGTTATTTGTCTCACAGCCCCAGGCAGTGTCCTGCAGCCTGTCATCAAAGGCTTTGAATAAGACTATCACACACCCATTTCCTGAAATAGAGAATATGCTGATGACAGAGTATCTACAATGATCATGCTCCAGTGCCAGGGATGCTGCTGTTTACTTCCTCAGTTTTCTCCTCATGGCCTTACAGTGATGTCAGGATTAGTACAAAAGCCTTCTCCACAGCCTCCTCCACAAGCCTCTCTAACACCTGCATACAAATTCTCCTCACTCAGTGCCCTTTCTTACGCTCCTCATTTGTTGTATGCGTAATTCAGAGACTCTCAAAACACTGACTGCTTTCATGTGATTAGTCCAGACAACTGACTGGTCCTAGATCACTTCCACAAGCTACAGAGCTTGAACACCATGTTAGATGCACACACTGTGGAGGAAAAGGTCTATCAGAATGGTTTTGCTGTGCTGCATGGCTTCTGCAACAGTTCAGACTCAGCGATGTGAAAGGCCTGTGCAAAATAATGACATTTTCTAGCAGTCCAGGACAAATCAACTGAAGATGTCCACACTCCAAAGAACTTCAAATACACTGGTTTTTCAAGATATATCAAACAGGGAAATCAAGTTACTAGTATAAAAGAAAATGCTTATTGTTTCAAGTTCAACAAATTCTTCCCTCCTCTGCACCAAATCCCACTGGGTGTGTCACCACACTAGTTACCAACTTCTGACTACATTACTCCAGTTCTCATGGAAACATGGACATGACCTAACACCCAACAGGAAAAAGTCAATTTATCTTTGATATCTCATGCATGGAGGTCATAAATTTGCACTGGGTGCTCACTGAGGTGCAGGTAGTGTGAGCAACCCTCACCTTGAAAGAAAATCACAACTGTTCCAATTTTGATAACTGTGGCTGAAAAAAATGGCTATTTTAATAAAAATGTCAGAGATAGTGCAGGATCTTAACCCATAATTCACTCTATATGGATCTCTATTCAGCACTTAACACCTGACTCACCTGTTTCTTTGGACTCTTTCTCCTAAACTACTACAGACAGCTCCAGAATTAATCTTTGTGATTGCAAGGGTAACTTCTCACCATGAGAATAGTGTGGCCATGGGTTATTAATGAGTCCTGATCAAGTGCACATTCAGTCCAAATCATTTGCTAGAAAGTTATCATCCTATAGGCTATATAAATACATAATAGATCTACATTAACCTGTGTAACACTGAAGCAGCCTTTCCAGCAATCTGGCCTGCTTCATCTCCAAAGTAGACTCTTGTACCTCATTTGAGTGAGCACGTATTTTAAATAATGATGAGGGACTCCAATTTTCACATTTTCATGAATGTGATGTCAAATCTATTTGTAATAGGATCATCTATTAGCTGTCAGTATTGAGCAAACTACGTGGGAAAATAATGGTTAGCAGCGTATTATCTAGAATCCCAATGAAAATTAGCTCAAGGGCCAAGTAGATTCGTTGAAAATAACGATGTTACTTGTTGATTGCTTAATGCAGCCTGCCTTAAGCTATTTCTGATATGAGGTCAGAAGCTGTTGGAGATTTTTTGTTCAAAAAAAGTTGAAAGAGGTACCAAAGCTTGAAGTTTCCTCCTGACTTTATGGCTTCCATGTGACCAGATATGCTACCCTTTATCTTCACATCCCAGTGGTTACAGGAAGAGCTGGAAGGATGGACTATCTCCTTTTCATTTTCTCATCCCCAGCCTATAAACTGAGGTGAATAAAACCCTGCTAGACATACAGCCCCAAGGTTTTCCTACCTTCTAAGGCAAAGAACCTTTTCTTTCTTGGAGAAAATGAAAAAAATTTTAAAAACCAGCATATATTTGTGTGTATATCTGTTGATTAACAGTACAACCAGATTATGGACCTCTACAGCGCTCAAAGTAGCAGCGGCATCTTCTGAAACTAGATGGAATACATGGTGTTAAGGAGGTCACCTCTCTGTAACTCCCTTGGTCTCTTATTTCTTCACTTCCTCAAACTGTATTCAGGTGTGAGTTTCAGATCACTTCTGTGACAAGAGGACACATTATTAACCACTGTCACCTCTTGCCAAGCCTGTTTTGATACCACAGCGCTTCTTTCAGCAGTAGATGACTTCAGTGCTACTCCTGAAAGAAGCACTGGAAAAGCTGTTGCATGACAACATGGATTGAAGAACTGAGATTCTCTTCACCAGATCCATCCAAAGCTTGTGTTGGCCAATGGAAAGAGGATGACAAATCAACACCGAGGGAGAAGATGGGTCTTCTTCTAACGTTATATGTTATGGCAGTGGAAACAGTATCTGAATACACCCACATGGTCTTTTCCTTGGTTGGGGAAAATAAAGAAGTGACCAAAAAGAACTAGATAGTAAATGGAAACATCAGGCTTTGAAACTGATAAGAAATTTTAATGGAATTTTGTTTGTCTTGACCATTAAAAGAATCCTGTGATTTATGGAAGAAATAGTTTCTTTTTTAGTGGTTATAAATGAAATAGTTTTAGATGTCCACTAAATGGAAATACTCTCACAAGAGAGTAAAATGTTTTTTTTCCCTGAAAGCATAATTAAATTCATAGTAAGTTGTATTAAAGTAACTATTTCTCAGTTATATGGGATTAAAATGTAATAATTTTAAATTTAATTTAAAAAACAAAGTACTAAAACTTAGGTTTAATGTAAGGGCTTAAACAGACTAAGGTTTAAAGAAAATGTTAAATGACATCAGTGAATTCTCTTCAGGCTATGGGTAAAAGAATAACAACTTGAAATTATACAAAAAAATTCCATGGAACATCTCTCTGCCATCTGAGGTCAATTCCAAGCTTGTTTGTGTATTTTAAACACCATAAAGCTGAAATGTATAGTTATATTATTACTTTCATAACTGCTTAAGTGCTACTGTTTTTATCTTTTCCTTCTGTAACCTTTCCCAAGAAGTCAGTTTTTTCAGCCTTGCTTGTCCAGAATTACATTTTTTATTTGTTTCAATATAGCCAGCAGTTACTCAGAAAGCTGTGAGTTTTTGGTTGGTTTATTTGTTTTTTTTCCTGGGACCAATTCACTGAAAGTAAGACCAAGAAAATTAATTTCTCAGTCACAAGCTAGAAAAAGAGAACTAAGTGGGCGAGAAGGATATTATAGCCTCATAGGCATGGGGCCATATAAAAACCAGTTTAGGTCTCTAGAAGAACATGCAAGTGTTTTTGGACAATCTCATTACAGCACATAAGTGCATAGAGACCAGAAGTTTGCATGTATGTAATTCTCTTTGAAATCAATAAAACTGAGAAAAAATAAAGCCTAGACACACACAGGTTATGAGGTAGGTTGTGACCAAAGGAATATATTAGTATCAAAGACATGCTTTTGGCAAGCTTTATGAGCTTACAACCATGGTATCAATGATTTAAAGGCCACTTCTGTGTGGGTTTCTCTCCACTTGGGTTAAAAGCTTTCAAGACTGTTCTGTTTCCATACATATCAGAAATGTGCTAGTCAGAGTGGCAAGACTGCAATCAGGCTCTGCAGTCTAGAAACTAAATAAACCATCATCCAAATGCTAGGAAAGATCCACCTTACTTTATTCTGCATAAGTCAGCAAAAACCCTCATAAAAAGAGACAGTGTAAGACACTGCCTACAGGTAGGGCAGGCACAAGAAACCACAGAGTACTACAGCTCTCAACTCTCCCAGGCTGAGACCAGCAGGGACCAGACTCTAGCCTGAGGTATGGTGCTGTAACCATTGGGTCCTGTGAGTTATAACTATCAGTTCTGCCTCATTGTGCATCTCTCCCATCTCTCCCCAAAATAAGGATCTTCACCAATTGTAGGTGTTCAGAAAAATATCCAAAGTATAGCTTGCAATGAATTAATTGTTAAAAATTTAATAAAGCTACAATATTTAATAGAGAATATAAAGCTTTAAAATCTAAGTGTGGAGAGATAAGAGTATAGTATAATGATTGGCAAAGGGTGGTATAAATTTAAAGTATTTAGTTGCAAGTCATAACATTTCAATTATTACTGTCTGGATAATATTATGGAAATAAGTTATATGAAATACAGAACAGAAATAAATCATTTGCTTAAATGAGTATTCCTTGTTTTAAACCCTAAATAGCTTAAATCCTAAAGACTGCCATCATTTTGATATACAGCATTCTGCCCTGACACATACTTGGGAGTAAAAAATGAAATGTAGTAAATCACCTCTAAAATAACTGGGTTTTATCAGGACAGAGTGAAAATGGAGCTGTGTTAGAGATGAGAAACACTTCAAGAAACCATGAAGGCAAAGAAGAAAATGCTGGACGGGATGTCAATGACAAGCAGCTTCACGCTAAGAAGTACGGGACCACCTTAATCAGTGGAGCAAGGGCACCGGAGAGAGATACTTCTGGATGAGCTGGCACTGGAGCACAAATGGCCTGTTTCAAATTCTTGGGGTTCATCACCCTCCTAATGACCCACCAGAGAGGAACAAAATGTGCTTTTGCTCAGTGCACACCACAACTGACAGGTGAAAGGAGGTATGCAGCCTTATTTTGAAGGTTTACATGAACGCTTAATGGGCCAGAAGAAAAACCCATTCATAGAGCTTTACATTATTCAGTAATTTCTCTAATTATAAAGTGACTTTAAGCACCACTATTGTTGCAGCCAGTCCTTTCCTATTAGGGTCCATCATTTAAGCAGCCGTGTGTGTGAGCACTGAGAACCCCGCCCACACCAAAGCAAGCGTCTCCCAAGTGTCACTTCCCCCAACCATCGTTCCTCCAGCAGGTAATATGCACATTATCTAGACTGACCTATCCTTAATTTATAATACCTCTATGTCATAAACCAATTATCAGCATTTGACACAAGCAGCACTTACTAGTTGGAAAAGCAATTAAAATTTAGGAGCTGTCTCTTGCAACAAAAAAGCTTTCACAGAAGCAGCGCTACAGAGAAGTTGCCGCATGCAAGCCATCAGTCTAATTCTGCCTCTATCAATCAGACGAGGTCTCGTTGAATAGCGATGCACAGGCGAGCAAACAGCAATGTTTACGAGGTGCAGCTGGTGGTACTTACGTTAACAGCAAAAGCAGCATCAGTTAAATTAACATTCTTCATTCTTTCATTGCTCATTATGGTTTGACAGACATACCCGCAGTCCACATAAATGACTTAGAGCAAGAGAGCTGTCTAGCAGCCTGCCATGAAACAAGACCACCTAATGGGAGCAGCCACTGTAATTAAAACTCTGGAAACCAAGATTTATACCAGTTTAAGGATGCAGCAGTGGGTATTATGACCTACTTTGAGTTTATTAAAGGAATTGTGAAAACCCGTGCCATTACTCAAGTGAAAAGTAAGAGCCTACTGTTCGTGATATTTGTCCGATAAAAGGGACCAGAGCATTCTTTTGACCTAGGAAATGTCTGTGTTGTTTCAGGTCTGCAGATGCAGGGGGAGAGGAAAGAAAAGAGATTCTCAAGTATTAACTAATCAGATCCCCCAGGAGAACGCTCTCCCTAAGTCTTACTTGTTCAAGTCCACAAGTTTTTCTTTGATGGGAAATTGCAGCAACTGGTTCTGCTTAAAAATTTACAGCCACATTTAATCTCTTGGATCAAAAAAAGTTAATTTTATCAATTCAAGGCTGTATTTCATGGAACTGTAAGTGTCAGAGATAAATATGGTAACAAAAAGGAAGTGAAAACTCACAAATACTTTATAAAAGCATCTCCAAAGTCCCAGAATTAGACTTGACCAAGTAACAGTCTGTTCAGACTGGAACTCAAGTGTGTTAAGGAGGATTTAACATTAACAACAGAAAAAGTATGTTTAAAACAAAAAAAGAAACCATATGGACCTGTAGTTACACACGACCTTTAAAACACTGTGTGAATGAGCCTTAATACTCTTAGCTATTAAACACATATTAGATCATGAAAGACGATTCAGCATTTGCAGAAGGTGGGAACCACGGAGGAATATGCACATGGCAATGTGATGCCCCTGCTCCCTGCTGGTGCGCGGCACCGCGGGGCATGGCAGGAGCAGGCTCGCAGAAGACAGGATGCTGGGCAGGCAGGAGCCCAGTGTAAGCCTGGGAAATGCTATGGGGCAGTAGCAGTCATAACATCTGGCTCTCCACGGGACAGTAATACCCTTACCTGAGCTTCCCAAGCATGATCTCCCTACCAGAGTTTGCTCTTTGCTTCATCTCCTCTCCCCCTCTGCTGGCAGCAATAAAAAGTGGGATATGTTTTTACCTCTTCTCCTTAAACAGTTCAAAAGCATCATTCCCCTTCCCTTCCATGGCTCAGTGGTTGAAGCACTTGCCTTAAATACAGACATTTTATGGTTCAATCCCCTCCACTGTCTGAGATCAGAAACCCTACCTTCAGCTTCCAGGAGGCAGCTATAACCACCACGCTAACACAGCATAATATGGGATGTGAGCATGTGTGTAGGATGCTTTCCACCCCTCCCAGCAGGGTGGCTCTCCTGCTCCAGCACAGGCAGAAGGCAAGCCTGCTCCACACCACTGCACTCCCATACAGGGCAGAAACAGCTCTGTCATCTTATATCATATATCTGTACATACATACACATGCTTAGGAGCTCCAGGAATCCAAAACACCAAAACAGAGAAGGCTTTGTCTTAAGAAATATATTATAGAGGTAAATAGTGTTTAGCAGGTCAGTGCCACATCTCTGGTACAGCATAGCTCCCACCTATATGGCCAACCTCCCTTCCAGAAATGCATTTATGGTCATCCTGCCTCCAGAAACATACCCACACCTGAGCATGGTTCAGGGAAAGCCAAAATGCTGCCCAGGAGCATCAAATGCACATCATACAAATGCACAACTACGCTCGAGCCTGTGCCTTGATCCTATCTAGTTTACCAATATAGTTGTAGCCATAAAGAATCAAGCTAAAAAGTAGAATTACAGCACCTAAAGGAATCTCAGGTATACGGAGCTGAAAAAGGGCCTCAAGTGTCAAACACCTGATGGCCTAACCCACAGACAGGACTTCAGCCTGTGCTGCTTTAGCTGGCAACTTAATGCAGCTGGTATTGGGGAAGGAACAAAAAAACTCAACCCCCCCAACTTTTGTTGTGATCAGCTGCTCTACTTCCTGTGAAATATTCCCACTTCTTGCAAGACACAAAGTAGTGAAGTGAGTTAATTAGCTAAGGGTGTATCAACATCTCAGAGCTCCATAAGGATCCAGTCGCTCTAATCCACCACTCCAGCATCCTGGGGGCTTGTGGCTCTTCACCCAGAAGACTGTATTTTGCAACAACCAGCTTCCTGATACAGAGGACTGAGCAAAAGGACCCTTGGGAACTAGTTAGCACCGATCTTGTTTTCTTCTCTGGTGTCTCCAAACAGCTGGGCAAGTGCTCTGGTTGCCCTGAGGGAGCATACACAGCATCTCCCCAGCACCTTCACCCAGGAACCACACTTCCAACCTGCTGGGGTGACAGCCTCAAACACAGACAGGACTCTGGGCCAGCCTCCTCATAAAGCAAAAATACAAGCTAATTCACCAAGAAAAGGTTTTTTTCCCCAAGAAGTTTAGCAGGTGCTAGGAAGTTTCTTGTAATACTCGCCTGAGGACTGCAAACAAAATGAATCCAGAGCTACTCGCTCCCACTCGTTTCAGTGAAATCCCACATCATCAAGGGCTTCGCTGCATGGGGGTATAGTTTTGCTTGTCCCATGATGAAATTACAGGAATATCTATAGAGGAATGCCATTTGGGACACACATGGTGGGGAACGGCTGGAAAATACTGAAATTTGTGTTATTCTGCTATATAGTTCATCCATAATTTAATACAGGTAATTCTGTTAGAAGGATGTTGCCTGTCACAGAAAGATATGAAGAAACAAAGCTCTCCATCTGTTTTATTAGTTTGTTGTGGGTTTTTTTTATCCCCGAGAGATAGTTAAGAACAACTTAACCTGAACAACTGACATAGTATAACTCCTCTTGTACATTTTTCAGCCAGAACAGATAAACTCTGCCTCCTAAAAACACGTTTACTTGCAACAGTGCTGGAACACGGAGATGCTACATACTGTTGATGGGAGAACTAAGCAGAGTCAGATACATAAACACTGGAGATGTAAGTTTTCTGCAGATGACATGCTGAAATTTCAGGGGTCATGTGCAACACAGTCATTCTGGATTTTTTTTTCCTGCCTGTATTAGTTTGAAATATTCAAGTCCCCTCTAAAACTCTGCCTTGCTGACATCTTAGAAAATCCTGCAGATACTACCACAGACAGGAATCTCATACCAAGTCAGTATGGTTTATATTTGCAAAATAAAGATAGTCCAAATGGAGCGGTGGGGTGGGTGGTAGGGAACAAGCAGAACTCATGCCGAGTTGTTAAATCACCTCATTGTTTCTAGTGCCGTAGGACACAAGCCAAAGTTCACAAACATAAAACACCCTATTCATCGATTGTAAGGAATGTTGGATTCAGCTGAAACAGTCCTTTTTTTGTGTGCCGAAGAGCTGCTGGGAAGGACCTTGCTAACTGCTTCATGGATATTCATACAGATTATTAGAAAACTTGATTTATTAAATCAAGCAATTAACTGATTAAGGCTACAAAGATCCTCCATCAAGTAAGCTTTATTCCTTACAAAAACACCTCATACCTACAGTGGCAACTCAACTTCTGCCTTCCATTCATTACAACTCTAAGTCATTACTGCTTAACAGGGGTGAAAATCTCTGCATTTAAAACTTCTGCAGGTTACTTAGTGAAATGCAAGCCAAACAAAACATATTACAGCTTCTCACAGAGCTGAAGTACTAAGTATCTAAGTACAGAACATGAATCAGCTATTCAAATTGAACCCTTATAACCCAAGAGACAAAGCTTATGTACTAAGCAGCACACGCTCCTGGGTTTGGGTTTTTTTTTTAAAAAAAAAAAAAAAAAACAGGTGCAAGCTTGTGAAAACGTGTTATCTTGTTGCTAATAGCAATCACCAACTGGGATTTGATAAAATGACAACTAGGCTTAGCGTACTCCAGAAAGGGACTCATTAAAAAACAGAAGAAGAAAAGAAAAAGCACTCAATGTAACAAACAAGAGATTATCCTCTGCAGCACAGTCTCCACCTATGATTAGGTGCGTTACCAGTAATATGTAACACTGTCCAACATCTCAAGGAAAGCTGGAGATGCACACTTGCACATTTTTTCACTGTGTTTCCACGTCACACAAAAAGACATTCAAATGATACTCATGTTGCATTCAGCAGATATTCTTCATTTTTTAAATACACATTTATATAAAGCTTAATCTGTAGTTACAGACATAGAAGGAAAGCCAAGAAACCTACATGTGGTCATGGACTGAAGATTACAGATCAGTATAACATACAGCAAGTCAAGTATTACTTTGGACTTTCTATACAGACAAATTTCACAGCTGCAACAAGAAGGGGTATTTCACAGCCATGCACAGAAAGTTAGATCTAAACCAAACAAACAAAAAAATAAGTAGAATAATTTTGTAATCATTGCAATTCTCAAAAGTATATGCCTTTTGTGTAAAAGGACCAGGCACAACTAGGAATGGGAAAGCATTCAGCTCTAAGTAGAGAGAGATACCATTTAAAATTTAACATCATCTGGGCCAGGTGGTTCTTCCTTAGGATTTGCAAGTGGAAGTGGCAGAAGATACTTGGGAACATCCTGGGAATCTTCTGAGCTACACCAAGAGTTGCAATTTTCCCCAGTACAGGCTAAGCCAAAACTCAAGAAGAGTAAGGATCCCATGAAAAGCAAGTCATTTACTGTCTTGCAGACTCACTGACTTCCCAGTTACCCTCACCAGTGAACTACAGGCATGACAAGCAAATGAAGGCACCCAAGAAGGGTGAAGCCTCTATAGAAATTATCTGGATAGTGAAGCTCTGACAATCCAGCTCTGCCCATGGACATTCAGGAGCAGATGAAGACAGCTACTATGCTCTGCCACTTGTCATAGTTACCTGCTGAGTGACGGTTTCATCTCTACTGCACTTTGCAAGCATCTCCTGGCCTGGGTCACCGGGGATTTGACATCCCCTCTGATGACTTCTCAGGCTCGCTAGGCTGACTGACAGAACTGGATACTGGAGTCCTCCCATCTCCCCTTTTAGCACAGCACAGCACCACACAGCTGGGGAAGGCACGGAGGAGTGGCAGTAACATATTTAAAATGCAATAGCAATTTCTAAAATGAATGCTTCTCTACCACCTACAATTATAGCTCTCCAGGATACTAGAAAACAGCAAGGTCAGAAGCTATACAAGTAATAGAGAAAACAGATGAGCGCCTTCTGAAAATCTACAGCTAACGTTGAGGATCAAGTTAAAAGATAGAACTAAATATAAGAATTTGTCATAGACATGATAAACCAAGACATGAAACTGTTTCTTCCTCCCTGCAGAAAGAGCAACATGAAATTAGGATTTCTAATATTGAAAAACTGCTGAAGGACTGGGAGCCAATTAACAGCCACATTCTGCAAGCTGCATTTCAAATGTGATATAGGAAAATGACAATTACAGGGTACTGGACACCGACAACTCTGCTGCTGAACTTGCAGCTTGCTACAAACAGTGACAGTGTCCTCAGCCACGACATCTGCTTACACTGGAAAGTATCGACAACCAGAGAGAAGAACGAAATTGGGAAGTGTGCTTGGAAATAAATAAATAAATAAATAAAATAATAAAGAGACTCAGGATGGCAGAAGACTGACAAAATCACTCTGGGGTTTCTTGTTGGCAGAATATTCATTCCGCTAGTAAGATATCTGCCCATAGATCAGATTAAAAAACCTGTCTACTGGAATGAAAACATAGCTCAACTTATCCAGGATATTAAAGTGTGTAGTGCAGCTGACATCTGATCTGATCACTCTTCATGCAAAGCAAGAACAAAAACCAAACTTTAGAAAGGCAAAACAAAGAAGTACTGAGAAAAATCACTCTTGAAGGACTAAACATGATTACAGTGGCAATTTCAGATCGGTATCAATGAAAGATTTTATGGGCTGTAAGATGCATATCCAACACAGCTCAAAATTGACACGTTATAGGCTATACATCAACTGCTTCTCACAATGGAAGGTAATTTTGGAGATGCAGAAATCAAAGGCAGGGGATATTCTCTGTAGGAAAGATGATACAAAACATTTAACTTCTCACACAGCTTCAGAGAAATAAGCAGTTGATGTTAAGAATAAAATGAAAAGGAAAAAATGGTCTGAAAGTAAGAATTAATGATTCTAACCTGGTAGTTTTTGAAAGAAGATAAAGTAAAATGTCTTCTAAGTTCAGGGACCTGACCCAGAAAGCTGCTAACACCTACAAAGTACAAAACTGCACCAAATGAGTGTAATGGGAGGATATCCACAGACTTTGGAGAGGTGCTAAACAGGCCAACTCTATTTAAAAAACACTAGCATTAACAGAGAAATTAAACAGTCATGGCTAAGCTACTTAACATTTCACACCACAGACAATGGCATGAAAGACACAGTAACAGCAGCTTAGGGGAAACCTGCCAGTGAAAAACAACTTGGAGAAAATGTTGAAACTCTGGGGTAAAGAGAAGAATGATTAAAACAAACAAATATAAAAAAAAAAACCAACAAAACAAAAAAAGACAACAAATTCTTCCAGATCTGGCAAAGTGTACAGAGGAAAAACAGGAAAATTAATTTATACTCAAAATATCAGATAAAGATAACTTAAAGAGACATTATGCTCCTTCCAACAACGAACAAGAAGTTTCCTTCAACATCATCTTTACCATAGAAAAAGGAAGCAGCAAACCTGCCATTAATCCACGGTCTTCCAGCTCAAAAACTAACATAGCTTATCAAACAGAAAATGCTCTCCCAGTCTCTTTTCCTTAACCATAGATGTAGGATAAATCCCCCCCCCCCCGATGCCCTCACAAAAATCTTCTCAACTGATGGAACAGAAGTAAAACATCACCACCATCTGCAGGTACCCTGTGTGATTAAACTAAACTCAAATTCAAACAACTGATCTTAAAACACTTACCAGTGCCAAATCCCAGCACCCAACCAACCCCAATTCCACCTTCTCCTAACCAGAAAGGCACTAAAAAGCCATGAAAAATTACCTACTACTGCTCTCAGTAATACACTGAGACACACACTGGAACAGGTTGCCCAGAGAAGTTGTGGATGCCCCATCCCTGGAAGTGTTCAAGGCCAAGCTAAATGTGGCTTTGAGCAACCTGGTCTAGTGGAAGATACCTCTGACCATGGCAGAGGGGTTAGACTGGATGACCTTTAAAGGTCCCTTCCAACCCAAAGCATTCTGTGATTCTGATCAGAAGAATGCAATCTGCTGATAAATTTATCTTCTCTGAGTAATAACTCAGACAATGTACAAGCAGAGATTGAAGTGTGCAGGGAAAGGATTCCATCCAGCATTAACTTGAAATGAAAGTGAAAAAATATTTTTTATTATTATTATTTTGGGGGATTTTTTTGTTAATATTAACTGGTTGTAAATAAAACCCAAGGCTTAACGGTCCCAAGTCAAACATTTGTAAGAAGGAAAAGAATAGAAAGACACAAACAATTCACCCAACTTAACAAGAAAAAACAAACCCTTGGAGCACAGACAGAACACATGCTGGCATGATCCGGTCACTGGAGGAGGGGTAAGGGAAACAACTTGAAAGTTATTTCCAGCTTACTGGCTGGCAACAAAAACAAAATCTGAAACTGCAGCTGGACATTTGAATACCTTCAAAACAAATCCTCTGAGAAAGACTAAGTGTTAAAATAAGTGAAGTCAATGAATAAACAGAAGTCATCAAAACGGTTTCCCAGAAAAAGATGAAAACATTTCAAATATATCATATTGATGAGGCCAAAACATCTGCCAACATCTACACAGGTAGTTAAAGCCACTGGAGAAAAACTGCAGAGAAGGCTCGAGGGGGGAAAAAAAAAAAAAAAATCCTCTGGTACCTGAGAATTGACCATTATTTGTCAAACAGGTGAGGCTAGATGCCATCAAAGACTGCTGGCCTTGATGGCATAGGAAAGAAGCCAGAAAGAATGGCATTAGATTCAGATAAGAGACTCTTATCTGGAGCCTCAGGTACATGGTAGGTCTCTGGTTCCCTTCTCCATGCATTTAATTTGGTCATTCAGGGGAAGGAAGGATTGCCTTCAGGAGTTTAAGTAGTGTCTAAGTCAGCTGGACCCACAATCTTGTTTGCCCTTCTGATACACATCAAAATAGAAGCCCTTAGCAAAAAAGAAAAGCAGTAGACCTGGTATGTATAGCTCACATTCACACTGGAGGAGAAAATAAGAGCTTATACTTTTTAGACTAACTTATTTTAAGCTTTCAACAAGATGGAAAACAGAGGGCATTCACTTGCTTCCAGAAATTTCAGTTCATAATTAGTGAGCAGGTACCAGATCAATTTAAACAGCTTTCTTCTAAGATTTGATGCGACCCTCAGTGCTTCCAAGGGTTGTTCTACTTCTTACTAGAAGACAGCTTTGCTAAAACTTAATTTTGTTTTCATGTTAATGGGAGAATGTCTTTCTTTTTAAAAACATCCCAGGCCATTTCCTAACTAAACAGAAGATGCTGAGATCAGATAACATCTCTCATCACTGAGCTATACTAAGTGGTGAATGAGAAGGGCAGATTACTCAGTGAAATTACAGAGTGCTATGGTAGAAAGTCAGTTGTAAGGAAGTGTGAGCTCTCATACCTTTCAGATATCAGTTACACTTTTTTTTAGGATAAGAGACCAACAGCAAAACACTTTTTGCTGCTTTAACCCACACCACACCCTTTCCCTTATTTTTTTCCCTCTCCATTCTTCCTGCACCATAGTGATAAACTGGAAGGCTGTGGCTGAACCCAGCATCCTGGACCCATGTACAGCCTGACAGCTCACACACCACTTCACGTGCATCAGTTGTTATTCAGTAGCATCAGTGACAGGACTCCATTTTCATCCTATCATTATTTGTTACCGTTGAAAATTATTTTCAAAAAGGACAGGTAAAGAGCAGACCCACATGTTATCTGATAAAATGATTACTTATCAAAATGGATCAAAAGTTGAAAAAATAGTTTCCTGTGACAACGTAGTGGCCCATTTGTACAATTTACATAAGCCCATCCAAAGATTTCCCTCAGAGCATCTCATTAAATCTGGGCTCCAAAGCTAGAATTGAGTGCATTTAATATATTTCAGATGCTGAAGGCTGACAGGATTCGAAGATAAACTACTTCTTCCAGACAATTTAGATTTTATAATATTTGTTGGCTTCACCAAAGATGAAAGACTGTTGTTTTTTTTAAATCATTGTTTTGTACAATCTGGTTTGCATACATTTAACAGAGAGTCATTTACAATCCCATCAGCTTTTGGAGTGCTGCAGCAGAAAGGTAAGTCACAACCATGTACTTACCCTGTGACACCAAAGCTCAAGTTTTCACACAACCCTGGTTTTCCTGTATTCCTTTCCTAATTAGATCTTTTAGGGGCAGGGAAGATTTTGTTTTAGAGTTCCCCACCCATCTGCTTTACTGAGGGTATGATTCAAACCATTCATTTTTCAATCCCATCAGCTCTTACTTTATAGCACTCTTAGCAGATTTAAAAAAAAAATGTAAAAAAAGGAAAAAAAAAAGCAAGCAAACAAAAACCAACCAAATAAAACAAACTACATGCAAAACCAACAAGAACACCACCACCCCAACCCACAGCTCAGCATCTACAAAGGAGAACTTCAGTCCATAATCTACCCATTGATATACCACTTGGACACATCTGAATAGCAAGCAATGGGCAAATTTAATTGCTTTTCAAAGGCCTTCAAGTCTGCCTCATCCACTCCACATCCCAATCCACCTCCCAGCTACAGAGATTGGTTATCCAGGGAGCTCCATAGTAAGCCACAGGTGCCTGAAGACAGGCAATACAAAGACAAGCTGTAGGGTACCAAATCTTTTTCCTTCTGCTCCCACACAATGAACAGTGAGACTGCACACTAAATACTTTCTCAGTGACCCCTCTGGAAGGACACTAGTGTGCAATGACATTAACACGAAAAGAAAGGGGATGAAAAGCCCCCTGCTTCCCACCTCTCACATCACACATTACATTTCTCCACGCTGAGTTTATCCACAGAGAAACTTCACAAGCATTCCATCCTTGCTTATATCTGTTCTCTGGAACTTCCAGAGACAAGGCATCTCTGAATGTCACAGGATGCAGAAGATGACATCTTCACTCTCTTTATGAGTGGCCTGAAAGCTGGGCTGGTGGCCAAATTCCCTTCAAATGTCCTCTCTTCCTCAGGAGCATACTTAGGGCTGGAATCATGAGAAACCGCTGAAGGAAAACCTTGTGCACCCATCCTTTCATGGACATTTGCATCACCTTTCTGCCCAGGCAGCTGCAAGTCAGCAGCACACTACTTGGGTCTCCACACTGGTGGCCTCAGAGATGTCCAGGAGCTCATACAGCTCTCTTGTCTGGGGACAATGGGACAATACAGCCATGCAACTGCCTCTTCTGGCCTGACTTAAACTTGCCTGAACTGGCACAGTCCCAACACCTCAAAGGTCTCTCCAAGCCCATGAAATGCGATACTAGCAGCTCCTAGACACTAACGAGCGCTTACTCATAAGCCAAAGTGTAACGTTTGATAGTTTGTGACAGAGATAAATTTTTTTAATTTGACCAGGTGCCACTGTGGGACTCTCTGTACTCTCCCAAACCCTTATCTAGGCCAGTTCTGATACTGCACAACTGTAGTGTAAACAATATATATATATTAAAAAAAAATGTACGTATTAGTTCTTACCAATTTCTGTCAAGCCATTCACAGGCTTTAAAAAAAATGCTCCTTTTCAGCTATAGGTAAAAAGATAGAACATTCAGGGAGGTTTTTATGTCCATATGTCTTGAATTTTCATTTATCCTTGCAGATCTCTCAGCATTACAATGGCATATACAGCTCTTGAGACCCAAAGATTTTAGCTGTCCACTGAAGAGCTACAAAGCCTCTTCTCATGGACAACAAAACTATTATTTTTCCTCTCTAGTTTATTGCATTAAAAAAGAAAATAAATAAAATTCCAGCTTTAATCTTCCTACATTTACTTTTCTTGGATGGTTACTTCTCCTCTTTGATAGAAAATCTTCTTGGTTTATTCACACAGCCTAATGTGGTGCTATAATGCATTTCATATAGTTTTAATTAACAGCTTAGATGAACTACTTGATGTTTAAGACTGTGAGAGGTGACTATTTTCCTTCTTTTATAACTGTTGCTATGATATTTACAGTACATTTCAAGTAAGCCTCCAACAGCCTACTTCATATGACTTAAATATTACCTTTTCTCTGTAAAATTCAAGGAACTGGCTCACTGACAATAGCTGGAGGAAAGAACAATTTCCTCATTTCCAAAGAGGAAAAGAAGTCCAGGCATTAAGTTGCAAAGAGTCTGGTTTTGAAAGAGTTATTTGAAAATCTCTTTAGAAAAAAAAATTAACCCACAGTTCTCTTCAGTGTAATGCATCTTTTTCAACTTTCACCTCTGGTGGGAAGTTGCTCTTTCTCCATCATATATATCAACATAAATAAAAGTGTATTTTAAATTAGCACTATTTGAATTAGAAACATCAGTAGAGGGTTATCAGCCCTAAAATAATGCTCGTCTAAAACACTGCCAAAGAATGACAGACCTGTGTTAATAGGTTTTAAGAAAGCTCTTAAAATGTCTCTTAAGCTTAAGACAGCTCTTCAGAGCTCCAGTGATTTTGCTGAAATATACTTGTGCATAAAAAGCAATCCCAGGAAAAAAACAAACAAACAAACCAAACACAGTGAACAACTGTACATTTACTACATATGCTTCGACTCAGATTCCATGTCAGACAGGTGTGGTGTTCACAGACCCAGCAGGATCACTCTCAACATCCACCACCACAAGAAAACTAAAACAACAAAGTGCTGCAGCAGCAAAGAAAGCCAACAGGGTGCCGGGTTGCGTTAACAAGGGCATGACCAGCAGAGATAAAGAAGTCATTATCCCACTCTACTCAGTGCTGGTCAGACCACACCTTGAGTATTGCATTCAGTTTTGGTCCCCACTACACAAAAAAGAACGCGGACAGGCTGGAAAGGGTCCAGAGAAGGGCCATGAGGATAATCAGACAACTGGAAGACCTACCATGTGAAGAAAGGCTATGAAAACTTGTTCAGCCTTGAGAAGAAAAGGTTTAGGGGAGACCTTATTACCATGTACCAGTACATAAAAGGTGGCTACAAAGAAGAAACATGGAAAAGACAAGGGGTAATGGGTACAAGTTACTCCTGAGGAGATTCTGATTGGATGCTAGAAGAAAATTTTTCACCATGAGAACAATCAGACATTGGAACAATGTCCCAAGTGGTGGATTCCCCTACACGTGACAATTTTAAGACTCAACTTGACAGGGTCCTGGGCCATCTCATTTAAATTTTATATATATATATATATATATATAGTTTATGTTAAAAGGTTGGACTTGATGATCCTAGATCCAACCTGGTATTCTATAATATGATCGAATTAAAGCCAGGAATTGCAGGACCTCCCTGATGACCTTGCAGATGAGTAGGACAGGTTAAAACAAGAAGTGGCAAACACCATCTGAGAGGAACAGCTTCCTGTTCTATGGGAATTTACTGTTTTCATGTTAAAATCATCTGGGACCAATCACTGTCATAGTTCAATCCACAATGTCTGCTCTGAAGTCAGACAAAATAGCAGAGGTGGAAGCAGGTGGAGAAAAAGAGGTAGACCCTACAAAAGGTAATACTAACAAGCATTATCTGGGTGAGGTTTCATTTCTTAATTCTCATTTAATTTTGTCTTGCTGTTTCTGAAGTGAAGAAAAAAAGGGGGAAAAAATGACTCCACAGGAGGGATGAGGGAAGGTCTGAAACCCCCTGTAGCACATAAGAGCCAGCAAAAGACATTGCATGAGGAGAAAACTAGAGGAAAGGACTGTAAAGCAGCATCCTTCCTCATGCACACAGCCTCCAGACAGTGTGTCCATCTACTCTGTCAGCCCATGCTGGGACAGCCCACCCCCAAGATATTTCTCTGTCCTCAACCTGCACACTTCTAGCAGACAGTCAACCTCATGCAGCTCCTGGTCCTGTCCTCTCCTCTCTTTTAAGACACAATACTTCCACACGCTATGAAACATGACATCACTGTAGAATACTTGCAAAAGGAGCTTCCCCAGCACCTTCCCAGGGTAGGATTTAATGGCATGCAACCCTTCCCATTTTCCTCTGGAAGGGATTACAAACGCACCCATTTCACAGCTTCAAAGGCAGACAGACAGACTGAAAAGCTGAATGAATTATCAGAGGCAACAATGGATAAAGACTCATGAGCTAATGTCTCAGCTGCACACTCATTCCATTAAAATGCAGAATCCTGTTTAATATTAAAACCAGCCTTGGCCAGATTTACAGTCAGTATCACTGGAGGTGGATTACAAAGCAAGACCCATGCACTTATTCCCATTTAATTCCATTATTTGCCCACACAGACACTATGCCTGGGGCTTCAGTTTGTTGAAATAAGATCATAAATCTACAGGAAGGGCAGTAAAGGTTACTTTAGTGTTGTAAGAAAAGTCGAGTGCCCCTCAACTCATCACTAAGACTCTGGCTTCATGTCCCATACTCAACCCCTAAAGGTTAGGTTTGGTTACTTGCCAAACCAACATCCTACAGTAGAAACACGAGAAGGTGGCACCTGTACAGAGTAAGTCACGAAAAACCCTGCCTGATTACTCACTTTGGAGACACACAACATCTCATCTCCTCCAGATGCTTCTCAATAAGCAAACCCATCATTTTGTAAGTGGGTCTCGCGCAGTCAGTTTTGCAAGGACTCTTGCCAAACAGTCCCATTAAATTCACGTCAGCACACCAGGGCCCTGCAGCAGCTGCACACACGAGCTTTGCCGCATCTCCCGCAGCACTACTTCTACACAAAATCACTAGAGACACAACTTCTCACACTTGAAAATTACTGCAAGTCCCCAGATGGTGGTATAATCAACAGGGGTTTTATTAAAGGTGATTAGAAATCCCACGTTCAGAGTAATGCACCTAAGTTTTAGAAGCCATGCAGGCCTCAAAGAGTAAGTCTTCCTTGCCTGAAGCTTTGATTAGAAATACTTCCTATCATGTCTTTGGATGCTCTTCTGCAACCTGTAGGACACCATTGGTGTAGGCTAAAAAATAAAAATCATAAGTGCTGCAATGGAATATGGGTAATTTCATGGAACTCTAAGTGAGATGAAGGAATCTAGCAAAACAGTGTCTTTTAAAAAAATTTAAAAATCCCAATGTATTCTTTTTTTTTTCCCTACAATTTAGAGCTTTTATTGTCAAAATACTGTAAACATCTATCAACCATAACAGCTAGAGAAGGTGCTTTCTCTTACAGTTGAAATGTGGGCTTCCAAAGCCCATGTTTACGCTTCCATTTTGACAAGTTCTGCAGGATTCTTTTATTTCCCCAGCTACCACAGTGATATTATTCCAAGTAAAGAAAATTTTTCCTATGCTTTGGCTGAAGAGAAAGTCCTTCAGCTTTCCCATGACATTTCAATGGAAGAACAACAGAATTTTTAAGTAACAACTTCAAAATGGGATGCTACAAACCAAACCGCATGTATTGAGGGGGTGATGGAGCGAGAAAAGGGCATTGAGAACAGAGGTAAATGCAACAATAAATACTTATCTAAGGCTGTGGTCCCTTTGCAGGCCCTTAAAATTACAACCTAAGGGCTCAACTTCTTTAGTTACCTTGAAAATCTCAGCTTAACTTGATGACATCCTTTTCTTGTCCTAAAGTTGTGTCCTACTTAAAAACTACTTTGTTTTGCCCCAGAGACATCTGCATTTCAGTTTTCTGGCTAATGACCACAGGGACTGGGTTGTGTTGTATGACCTCCATTTGTAGCTTGCAAAGTGCTTTGGGCTTGTTTAGAATAGGCAGGAAGAAATAAAAGGAGGAAGGGGCTCTGTTTAATTGCTACACCTAAGTTTTCAAAATTCCAGTATTTAATTGGATGGCTGGATTTCTTTTTATTATTATTGTTTTCTTAGCTTCTTGAGGGAGAAGCCTTTAAGGCACAAAATGGCCTGAATTCACAGAGAACTTGTTCCGCTGCTTTATCGGTTTAAGGTAATTTTCACAAAATGGAATATTCTATAAAGAAGAAACTAGAGTTTTCACTTTTTATTTTCTTTCCCGTACTCCAAGCAAGCAGCAATCTTCTAAGTGGACTGAAGACAACATTTCCTTTGAATTGATATGGAGGGGAAGAGGATATAAAAAAGGACTTTAAGAGGCCCTGTGATATTCCAGATTTACAGTGCTTCTGCACTTCTATCTCAAGTCTCAGTTCTCAAATACAAGATGTTGTCTCAATATTCCCACCTGCCAACCCCACAATACACTCCTGAGTCATCCTGGACTCTTCTCATTGCCCACCATTACCAGTAAAACTGGGACTGCAGGCCAAGCCCATGCGAAGGACACCTGCACATTCCCCGCTGTCCCCAATGGGCTCCACAGCTGTCAGCAATGCAGAATTTGGCAAAGCAGCTGATAATTCTGATTGCTGCATCTGCCAGCCCCCCTCGATCAGCTCCATGCAAGCTCTGCAAAACCAACAATAGCAAAAGCATTCATCAGGAGGAAGGAAGAAAAGAAAATAAGGAAAATAGACCCTGAAATACAGGCTAGAAACAGACCTGCTGAGCAAGACATCACCTTTTTACAGTCACTTTTCTGACAGCAGAGTTAGGATAATACTTGTTTTCCACTTCCCAGAAACTAAAGCTAATAATTTTTTTTTTTTTGCTTCTAAACAACTTAAGCATCTGGTTTCTGAGTTACAGGCTAAGCAATTTTACCAAGTGCTTTTAGTTTTTATTTTGCAACTTAAACATATGCTTATGCTACATATTCTGCACATTACTAGGACTTCACAACATACATATTCATTATGTTTACCTTTATCTAAGTTTAACAGCATTTCATGTACACCAAAACTAACTTAAGAGTCCTTCATAGGTCAGCAGGTAAAATTCTGCTTCAACAGAAGTAAACAATGGTACACTTAAAGTTCTGTCTGCCTTTAAGGCAGCAACTGAATTAGGAATATCAGGAAAGAGATATACCAAAATACATTCTTGGTCTGTAATTTTGGTATCAACTAAATAAATACCATTCATTCTGCACAACTGCTTAAGCTGAAATACCCAGAAAGGAATAAAACCCCACAATCACCATCAGTTCAACACCACTGACAAAAATATTGTTAGCCTTGCAGCAGAAACAACTCACGTTTCTCCAATCGCTCAGATTCCTGATCAATTCATCACACCATAACAAGTGACCACGTGTCAGCAAGGCAAGCACCCAGCTGTATCCTCTTGGCTTGCAGGGAACAAGATAGACCTTCAACTGCTTTTTTTCTGAGCTTAACTCCTTTGAACGTGATGCAAACACTTGAATAAGGAACTGTCAAAGGCCAGATGATGCTGTTACCTGGCCTTGGTAACAGACACTTGGACTTTATCAGGATCAAGAAATGCCCACAGTCTCAAAGCCTGGCACACTCAAGAAGTTGTGCATCCAGTTTCCAAACAGCTTGGTAGGGAACAGGACTCAGACTCAGCAGACTCCCTCTTTTACCAAGGTACGTGGGGTTCTGGGACAAGTAACAGTCTCCCTGCTGGCCCCAAATTCAATTTGGGACAGAAATACTTCCTTAGCACCTCATATCACAGGATGAGCTGATGTGCTCATATCCTTAGTGATGCTGGCATAAATAAAAGCACCATGAAAATTCCTATCAACCAAAGATCATTTCACATCTTCCTTCCCCACAAATGCACATTTTTAAGACAAATCAGATCAAATATTTCTCCAGACGTTACATTCTGTGTTTGCATTTTAAGAGCTGTTGCTCTTTAGACTCTGTGGTAAGGACAGGAAATGGAAATAACTAGCGTACCATCTCCTGAAACTAAAGAACTAGGAGAGACAAGCCTGTATCTTGTAGAGACACCAGTGTGCCAAAAATACAAATACTTGCAAGGTACTGTATTTGGCTTCTCCATTAGCTAAATTGACAGCATTTCCCACAGTAAGTAGAGAGAGACAGGGGGAAAGTTGGATGCAGTGGTCCTATTAGGTTGTCATACTGGCATGAAACAACATAATGTGGTAATATTTTTTTGACAGACAAAACACTGATGTTAATTCACACTGCAGACAGAGGGACAAGCTGGAGGAAGTATTTATGCACATGCCGTCTCCTATTGCATTCAAAACAGAAGCACTGGAAATTGATATTTTTGTTTAAAATTAATTGTCAGGCTTTTACCCAGAAGAGAGCACTGGGGAGGCTCACTGGAAGCAAGCACAGAAGCAGCCAGACTTGAAAATTTCAGGCTGAATTTGTAATGAACGCAGCAGCAACCCTATATCCATCCAGTGCAACTACAAAACCAACACCTATGTGATTTTCTCTGAACCACTTTTTTTTTTTCCCCTCTTAATTGTAAAAATATTTTTCGTTGAGCCTAATCTAAATCTGCCCTCTTTCAGTTTCAAACCATTTCCCCCTGTCCTGTCACTACAGGCCTTGGTAAAAAGCCTCTGCATCTTTCTTGTAAGCACTGTTTAAGCAGTGAAAGGCCACAGTAAAGTCTCCCTGGAGACTTCTCTTCTCCAGGCTGAAACATCCCAACTTTATCAGTCTGTCCTCAGAGCAGAGGTGCTCCACAGCCCTCTCACCATTTTCATGGCCCTCCTCTGGATTCTCTCCAACAGGTCCAGGCCTGTCTTGTACTGAGGACCCCAGATCTGGACAGAGTACTCCAAGTGGGATCATACAAAAGAAGAGGAGGAGAATCACCTCCCTCAACCTGCTGGTCACGCTTGTAGCTATGCGGCCCAGGATACAACTGACTTTCTCAGCTGCAAGCACACATTTCCAGCTCACGTACAGTCTTTCATCCAGCAATACCCTCCATGTCCATCATGCAGTCTGTACTGATATTGGTGACTGTTTCAACCCAAAAGCAGTACCTTGCACCAGGTCTTGTTGAACTTCATGACATTAACAGTAAGGGAACAAAATCACAAGCGCAAGCCAGCCAAGAGAGAAACTAACCCCAGCTCAAGCCCCGCGCCTACGATATTGAAAACAGGCACATTCAGAGCATGCAGGCACTTTCTCCTGACTGTGCAGGCACCCTGGGGCAAGGAGCTTAAACTTAGATGTTTGAAGTAAGGGGAGATGAATCCCACCCTCACTGCCATGAATGCAAGCAGCTTTTATTTTAAGAAAGGCGATCAATGCTAGAATGTGCTTGAGTCATCCTCACACTTCACTACAGCCACCTCTCAAATTCTTCTCTTCCAGACCTCCAGTGCTGCAACAGACCTTCCTCAGCCTGCCCGTGCTTCCCCACTGAGACACGATTACTACTACCCTGTGCATGACCGTGACCATCACCTGCTTTACCAGGACAAACCACCTACAAATGGTACCGAATGCCAGAAAAAAAAAATAAAATCTTTTATTTGTGTGTTGTGCTTTTATATACTTTTTATTTGATACCTGTCAGCCACCAAACCAGAAGGATCATTTATGTACAACATTTACCTTAAGCATCAGAACAAAGGAGAAGGAGCAGGCTCTCATTGATACAGCGATTTTGAAGCACATTACTTACACTAGTAGTACCTTCACAGTTTCATCTCTAGTAGAGGTTTAATTTCTTTGCCAATTACAGAGAGATACGTGCTTTCCCCGGGCAGGTACCTATGATCTAGGATGTGGTTTGCACAACTAGCAATGTAAAAGACTCTGCTCCAGAATAATATTAGTGAGATCAATCGGGATGACTAAGTATATCTGCAAGACTTCATTCATGCAGAAATCATCAACTAGTGAGGAATATACTCCAGGCACCTTTATTTCTCCCAGTACAGTACCAGACTGGTTTGCTCTCAAGAGCCAAGCAGGACATACACACTTGCTCCTAATGCTGTGCAGGTTTTGGTGAGAGTACAAGCCAAACATGAGCTTAGCAGGGAAAGGTGCTGGGCAGCAGATGTTAAATTTTGCCTTGAGTACTGAGAAATAAATGCAAAAAAAAAAAAAAAGTAATAGGAGTTCTCATTGAGAATTAGTACAGAACTAACATGAAAATTTGCTATAAACTTGTCAGAGCAGCCTGGATAGCCAGCAGGACTGCTTGTTTGGGCATGGTGAGTACACCTGAACTAATTCTGCAAAGCATCTTGCACTAGCAATACCTATTTTGGGAGCAGCACAGCATACTCATATTTATATATTCTATTTACCCACAAGAAAAACCACCAATGCATCTGCACCACTCTTTGCACCATTATTTCACCACACCAGCCAGCAGTTTGCTGTTGTAATCCTGAATCTTTACAGGTATTTCTGATCATTTTTTTCGGCTTCACACTCTTCAGTGGGGGCGGGAGACGAGGGAATAAATCTGCAACCTAAGTTGCGACTCAGTGAAGAGGACACTCCAGTTTGGATTGCTGTTACCACTTAGGAAGCTCCATGGCAGGTGGAGCTGTCATTAATCACACACAGTGACAAGCTGCTACTCTCAATCACGCTTTCTGATCAAATTCTGCACTAATCAGGAGCTTCAGAGCAGGCTGGCTGTTCAGCAAGGTTAAAAATGCAGATGATATTTTTCTTAAGCTTCCTAACGTTCAGTAACAGACACAGAGACAAAAAAAATGCCCGAACAACCTCCCACCACCCTGAGAAACATCCTACATATGAAAAGCAGGAGCCACACCACATGCTTTCAGCTGAGCTGCTTTCTATCATGTACTTGAGCTTCTTAAATGAACCAAAATTTGTCTTGTAGTTTTAAGGGTATAATAATCAACAATCCCCTTCTAAAACTGTATTACAAACAATCCAGCTGCACAGAATACGTTTGCTTAAAAAAAAAAAGCCACATCCTTATAGTCAAGGTTGCAACAAAATTATCTTTGGTCAAGTCAGTGTAAAAAGATGTTTATCTGCTGGTTTAAGGTCATTAGGTTCATCAGGAATCATGCTTAGCACAATGTACAAACACACAGCAAGTTAACTGTCAAAAGGTATTTATTTCCCTTGGAGGAGGGAGAACATGCTAGACTTTGCTGTTCTCAAGAGAGGGTCACATTTTAGTCAATGAGATGCATTTACTGGCAGAAGCAGCCCTGTTCAGCTTTCCCATCAAAGGTGATTTGCAGAATCTCAGGACATACAAGTTTTGATAGATCAATGCCTAGTTTCAAAGAATAGCTAGAGTAAAAAGCCAAAATAAAAACAAACAAACAAAAAAGATATCTTAGCTTGTGGAAAGCCATCACAATGTGTCCTCTGACAAACTTGCTCACAAGGTGCTTGCTTTGCTACCTGTGGCAACCGATTGCCTTCGTGGGCCAAAAGTCTGGGCTAAGATCAGCCTTCAGAGAAAAGAAAACTCCATTAACTAAACACACTGAACAAGAAACCAGAAAGACAACATGGACACAAATGCCGTGATACCACTGCTGCCAAAGTCACCTTGCAGGTAGGAATGACACTGAAGGCATAACTCTCCCTTCTACAGTTCTCTCTGCTACCAATTATGGGTCCATCACTGATGTAAACCAGAAGGAGACCAATCCCAGAAAGGCTGTTCTCTCTACTCATCCATCTAAAGGACATCACACCACCATCCAGCCTCTGACACCCACACAACTCAAGCAGGAAGGACAGAAAACTTGCAGCTTAAATAATTTTTCTGCTCATTAATTCTCTGAAGAAGCACAGTTCAGCCAAAGACAAGTTTTAGAACAGACACTGCCAAGGTTTCGGCTATTTATTATCTCTAATTTAACTGAAAAGGCAGAAATTGAGTGACTTAAGATTCATTAACAGCTTCCTTATAAAATTTAATTTTGGCTACTTACTTCTGTATAGGGAACATAAAGTAACATAATTAAAGCAGATGATTGCACTGATTGTAAAAGGCTGCCTGCTCCGTTTGCACTGATCACTCCATCTTGAGCCATGCTAACAAGTTGTAGTTTAAAACCCTCTGCAAGTTCTTGAATGACCACTTACTGACTCTTCTTTTCAAGTAATTAAATTAAAGCCCTCCTCTGGTATATTATGTCTTAAGGGGAAAAGAGGGAAACAAAAATACCACAGACAGTAATGAGAGGAGGACAGAATTTCAGATCATTTACCTGATCAGCTAGTTACTGTCAGCTAACACAATGTACCCTGGACCATGGGTAAAATAAAACCCTCCAGCACTGAAACTGCCAGCACTTTGAGGCAAGACAAATAAATACATAAAAGAGAAAGGACTGTGACTTCATTTAACACAACACTCATCCATTTGGTTTGCAAAGCAGCTGATGGTCACATCCTGCTTGTTTTGTTCCTTATTTCAAGCTACCAAATCACATTTAGATACTGACTTAAGCCTGCTTGCTGTTTCTGCATCCTCAGTAACTGCAGAGACATCTTCACAGATTAAAGGCGAACAGGGTAACAGGTCTGCCAAAGCAAGGACAGTCTATACCATGTGCTAGTGTAGAAAGGAAAACAAACCACAGACACATAGGGTAGAGAGGAAGACACTGAAGGAAAGAAGCAAGTGTATAGAAACACACAAAACCAAATAGCAAGAGAGATGTGATGAAATAAACACCTTTGGAAATTCAATTCAGCTGCTACGAGTTGATTTTTCTTCTTTATATATATTAAAAAAAAAAAAATGCAGTAGATCATGGTCCCTGGCACCATGAACAGAGACTGGGCAAGGCTGTGTTCTCCACACTGGAGGACCTTTGGAGACCTGCTGAGGGAGGAAAAGCCAGGGAAGTAGGGCAGGAAGCAGGAGCCAGCCTGGATGAGGGCTCTTGGAAAGATGAGCAGACCACACTGCAAGTACTGCTAAGTTGCATTTTCAGAAAACCTTAAGACATTTCACTTCTTCCATTCGGGGGGAAATTTGCTACAGATTGAAGACATAGAAAAGGGACTGACATCAATGAAATTTACAGTACTACAGCAAGACAAGTAATATTGACATTACTGAAATGCCTCAGTGAGTTTCTAAGTCAACAGGACACCAGGAGATGCCATGACAGATAGAGATCCGAATTATGTTAACTCATTTCTGAGACAAAGTCTCCTTAGGCCTCCTATAAACTGCTCTTGGGATCACCTACAATACAACACTAAGGCAGCTTTCTACATAAAGTCTCTGAAATATGTACATGCTCCCTTCTGCACTGCAGAATTCCAATTAGTGTCTAATCAATAAGTTTATTTGCCTGCTTGAAAGTATGATTCAACTTCTGGTTTACACGGGAAGCATTTTTAATCAGGCAGGCTGAAGCAGGTACTTTTTCTGGAAGGTAAAATTGTTCTTGGAAGCTTTCCACTAAGAGACAGCAGAAACTCCACCAGTAACTCTTAATTAAGTGCTCTATTGCTTTGGGTTTGTTTTTAATTATTTTTCTTTGTAGATAAGTCATTAATTATTGAGTATCTGCTTGCCTGAGTCATGACACTGAATGTACTAAGAAGAAAACTGGTGGCAGTTGTCCATCCGAGCAGCAGTCGGTAGACTATTAAAGTTGTCTAGAAGGCATCTGTTCCTCCAGACTAATTTTAATAAGTTTTCCCCCACCCCTAAAATAGCAGCATAGACAGGCTTGTGCTTTGAAAACAAACTCACCTTGTCCAGCAATGCACACTGCCACAACTGTGTATTTATTTCTGCCTCTATAAAACAAAAGGCACCCACCACCTGCTGCGATAGCAGACATGCTCTGAAGATAGGTGTGCAAATACAGTGACACTCCCATGTCAGCCACCTGAGAAAGACAGGCCCCCAGAAGCACGTGCTGCTACTGCATGGACAAAAGTGCACCTTTCATATATAGCACCATCCCCTTGATGTCTAGATCATTAAAAAAAAAAAAAACCCAAAAAACCCTCTAATTAGGACCTAAGCATTTCTGCAAGAAAAAAATTCTTCTCTTTAATACCCTACTTCTAGGTTTTAGTCTATGCAGAACTCTATATCCAGAGCTCAATGACATTTCTGTGAAGCAGGAACACAGTGATGCAATCCCTTTGGAAGAGATAAAGTGAATTTGGGGTACTGCTGCTTTTTAATATTAATATTCTTCTATAAGTAAATGAGTCTCCCACTCCAACAGACAAAAGACGATTTTTGGATCACTTTTTCTTCTCAGCCTTACTAAACTGTTGACTCTAATGAGTTTAAATAACCTCCTGGAGAGAGGCCTGCAGTTTTGGGTAAGGCAGAAGGAAGGAGTGGAAGATGCTGCTTCAGTCACTTTATAGTGGCTGTATCATTTGACACGTTGTTACTCAAAATGCTATCTATTCAACACAGTATGCCGCTAATCTAATCTAAAGCAGCACCGTGAGCACTGCTGTGCTGTGAGAATGTTCAACAATGCAAACATGATTAGCCACATAGGTGGAGCTTTACATGCAATTGTTTCGGGAGAGAGATTCCAGTGGCACAGTGACAACATGGCCTCCCTCTTCAAATCTATCAACACTCACTTCAGACTAGGCTTAATTCTTGCGTGATGCAATTTTCGTCCTCCTCTTGCTAAGGTGCACCTCGCCTTGCACCAATTATGGCAACTGAATGAAGAGGTGAAAAAAAAAATACTAAGAAAAGCATCTGCTGTCTGTTGTTTTTGGCCAGTCAAATTGCACTAAAAGCTGCTGAGATTAATATTAATATTAAGAAGCTAAGAACAAAAATAATTTTGCCACGTAGCAACAGACACAAATTGAAAAAAACAAACAGTAATGCACCACTCAAAACCTTCAACCAGACCTGGAAATTAAACAAATATGTTTAATAAAACACTTAAGGCTCTGATTGAGGAGTATCCCAGGCATATGGGAGAAGTGAAAGATTTCCTTCCAAAAAGTTTGACCGTGGTAAGGCAAAACTGAAGGAATTCCAAAGTCAGAAATGCAAAGAATTACAGTGTCCCTCTGTAACCAGGCTCATCTGCCACCATTCCGAGATGTGTTCACCGCCTGTTCGCTCTCCAAGTTTTCTCAAATTACTTTTGTAAATAGTGTCGGGAGGGTTGGGTGGCATTTAGCTTAGTCCACTTCAGACCAGCTAAGGCAATAATGTTAGTGAAGCCAATACTATGTAATGCCAGCATTAAGCCTTTTGGCATACCCACTGGGAATGAGGTATTTCCAGAAGTACAAGCAGCTTTATACAAGGTGAATGCATGTGTATTTAAGGGCTGTTCCTAAAGTCCAGCCAACCTGCCCTGAGGGCTTACTAAATATGCCAGCATCCAGATCTCAATCATTTTCAAACAGGCTGTGCTCGCCTTCCTAGAACGCAAGCCTCTCTGCAGTTGTGAGCAGCGTTGTGCTGCAAACTGACTTAAAAATATTAAATAAAAAAGATTAAAAGTTCTCAAAGAGGATTTAAATGCAGGCAGCAAGTCAGCACTTCACTTCCTACAATCCCTTCCAAGAGAGATTAGGGCACAAGGGCTCAATACCTTGAAAGTAAAATAGCTACAGAGAATGTTGATTTTCTTTCTTAGAACAGTGGCCACAGAAGATAAGAGGCACAAGTACTTATGTTCTAAAACCCAATACGGGAAGTATTTAAGAGATACTGTCAGTGCAAGTATTAAAGTGATACTGTCAACTTCACACCTAGATTCTTAGAAGAAATCTCAAAGCCTTCAAACTAGAGTTTGGGTCTTTTTCATTATTAATTTTGTGGGCCTTCAGTAAATATAACAGCCATACACATCCATAAATACATGTATGTGTATATAAGTGTGTAAATACATATGTACGTGTATATACACATATGCAAGTTGGTATCAATGACACCTGAAATATAAAACCAAGTCCTAAAGCAAACTGACACTGCTGGGGTTTGAGTCTCAGTTCAATGTAATAAGGCTCTCTCCTGATTTTCCACAAAAAAAAATCTCAAAAATATCAATACCTCCTTCTTTATTTCTGTAGCTTATTAAAAAAAAAAAGTGTAAATAAAAGGTAGCCTATCCTTTTACAGGTTAAGTAGGACATTTCTCTAAGATAGAAAGCAACAGTAGGCCTTGAATGTCCAGTGAAAATACTTGAAAATATTTGCAGATTTCTGCCATACCGAAGCAGTGTGCACAAGCAGCATGTGCTTTTATTACTCCAAATCCTCCCTGGAGACCTCTACCATTTGAACAGCCCTGCTCACTACCCTTTCATGCCAACAGACCCACGGGAGGGCAGCTTTAGGAAAAAGCTGACCTAAAACATCCCTCCCCTTTCTTCTGTCTGCACTTCCACAACAGCACGGTGCCAGCTCTGCTGCCCCCCACCCCACAAAGAGCAGCAACAAAACTCCGACCCCTTCCCTCACTCATGCCACAAATCAAATAAATAAAGCAGGAATTGCGTGTTCCCTCTGCCACCAGACTAAGCCTGCGGCAAAGAAGTTCTAAGATACCTTAATCCTTCTGGCTGCCTTCCGTCATGCTGTGCCTCCTCGATGCTCACAGCTCTCCCGTATTACTCTGTAATAATGCCAACTGGCCTCTCTTACCCAGTCTTTTTTCCAAAAATAAAAATAAAAAACGACTCACAAGTTAAAAAAAAAAAAAAAAAAAACCAGAAAACCAAACTCCTAAATATATTATTTCATTCATGGGTTGGTTCCTACTAAGTTGTGACTCGTATAATTAATCATCATTCAAGAAGCATATGAACAATTATTTAAACATTTAAAAACAAAGTGGGTTGCTGGCTCTTTACAATGCTGACATATTTAACAACCAAACAAATCTTTTTACTGCTGTCTTTAAAACAAAGGCATATATTTTCCTGTGAGAGACATCTCGTACTGCAGCACTCTCTACCCTCCTGCAGGAAGGTGGCTGTGGCTCTTTTCAGTACTAGAAAGTGACGGGACAGACAATTACAAAAGTGATTTCACTGGGTGGAAAAAAAATACTTCTAGTTGCATACCCAGTTGATGACAATCCCCTTAACACCATACAATAAGAATTTTCAAATGAAATAATGGGGAAAAAAAAAAAGTGGAAAATAGATAAATATTTCCCATCGTGCAACATTAAGAAGGGGCAGATTTATTTTTAGCTGATTTTCTCCTAATATTGATAGCTCTTTGAATATATTTCCTGGTGGTTAAACTACCATTACTACAGTTTCTTTGCTCACACTGGCAACTGCTTATTTAGGCATTGTCACTATGGGAAAGGCAGATCTCTATTCTTCTTTGCATTGCAAAGCCTTCTGAAGCGAGTATGTTTATTTTATATCCAATGGGGCACAATTGTGTAGAAATAAAAAGTTGTGGGAGGGGGTAGAGAGTAGAAAGGGAAGAACACACCACATGCACCTGCAGAAAAACTGAAAGCACACAGTGAGATTTAAATGACTGTGAAGTCCCAACTTGATATTTCTGGTATAGAGTTTGAAAGCATAATTTTAGAAGGCCAGCAGCACTCCGCTCAATTCTACAGGGTCTAATCATTTCCTCAAAAACAGTCTGGTCTCGGTTTTGTCTTTTTTTTACAACAGTCACTTTAAAAAAAAAAAATCCTAGAGACTAGATCAAGATGGTAACTGATGTACCCCTAGTGAATGGGTTGTAGGAATCTGATCTCTTAGTAGCATTTATTAGAATAATTAAAATATAATATTCTTGCAATTATGTCCCTCTTCAATGATTAAGTTTTCACTGACAGGAACAAAAATAAAAGCCTAAGTCCAAGTGTTGCCAAAAGGCTGGATGCTACAGTGCACACCCTAGAGAGTCTCACCTCTACCCTTACACTTGCTGATACTGAAGCTACCCATTTTGGTCGTGTTTCCACAGCACAATGAGAGAACTTCATACTTAACTGCTCCTCTGCCCAGTTTAGCCCAAGGACCCGAGCTCAGGACTCCTTATGAACCATACTGAGTTTGAAGGTATCTAATCTGTATGTTTGTATTTTAATGGCTGGCAGTGCACCTGACAGCACATCATTCAAACGTTCAGCACTGTAACCAAAGATGCTTCACAAGCCTAACTTAGCCGACCTGGCAATCAGACACACAGTTGAAGTGCTGACCATCAATCACAGCAAAATAAGAATACTCATATGGAAATAATGCAAGAAACCTTCCCTTACACAGGAATATTAACCTTAACCCAGCACTTGGCTTTGCTGATAAGCCCTTCTAAATGAAGTGGACTTCCAGCATGCCTGAAAAAATTCTCAGCCAGAAACCACAAAGGCCAAGCAAGTACCAGTCTGGAGTTGACCCAGATGATTCCCTGTGACAACAAAGAAAATCCATCTCTGTAGCCTTCAGTGATCACAGAGTGGCTTGAGACACGACATCATCTCAAGTTCAGTTAGGCACAGATGACTCTTCCAGGGACTTATGACACCCCATTGCTCTTTGTGCTCTAGCGACCCCACGTTACTAACCAATCTGCCTTACCACAAGTTCTAAAATTAACTTGCTTCTCTTCTAAAACCACTGGAAGTACTTCAGCATTTTAGAGTGAAGTTGTAACACCCCAAAAATAAGCAGTTCAGCATGAAAGATTCAGCTATTTCTATCCCTCCAAACTTGCCAGCAGTAGTTAATGGAGCACTGGAGACCAAGCACTGGAAACCATCAACTCCTTCAATCTGGTTTTGGTTATTGTATTTCTCTGGATAAAGAAGCTTCTTAAAAAAACAAAACCAAAACCCATTAAACATATATACCAATCATATTCCCTACAGAAGTAAGAGTTGGGGGACAACATTTAGAATAAATTTGTTAGAAGCACATTCCAGACAAGATTAATTAACAGCATAAAGGAAAGCACTAACTCTTACCAGGACGATACAGAGGAATGTACATCTGACCACAGACGCTACAAACACCTATGCCAAGCGCAGGAGACACCAATAAACAAGTGCTTCACAAAGAGTGAAGCAAGCTCTTTGCCTGCTACCTAAGAAGAAAAAATAACATTCAGGTATGAGGAAAAAATGGCTTCATCCTTGTCATTCTGGATCCTAGAAACACTAAGGAGCTTCTGCTATGTCACCTCATCACAGCATCTTTGCCACTGTGGTCTTTTCTCAGCTAAAACCTCTGAGGCTCTTTGACGAGGTATGACTGTAACTTACCTCCTCGTCTGAGTCCTGCTTGGTGAAGCAAGAAAAGATAAGAGTGACATGATTCGTGTTTTACCGTTATCCAAAAAAAAAAAAAAAAAAAAAACCCAACTTGCTGAGATAGCTAGGAAGACACAGATGTGGAACTGTGAAGCGCTAACATCTGATTAAAACACAGTTCAACGAATTATGCAGTTTCTTTCCTGCACCTCTTACTCATAGAAAATTCAGCAGAGAAGAGAGAAATCTCCTTGATACAGAGTGCAAAGAACACAATCGTACTCTAAGAATTCATACATTTGCTAAAACATCTCCTCTGCCACATTCTCTGTTGCATGGATTCAGCTGGTGACTGCAACACAAACCAGTGCTTCATTTGCTATGTCAGTAGCATGGAAATGCTTCAGACACAACCATTAGCTCTCCAAACAGCAACATGAGAGTTTCTTCTATGGTCAGTTTTCACTAATACTATTCACAGCCTCACAAACAGTGAAGAAGATGGCAAGACTGGCCCCAATTTCATTTTTGTATCTTCTGGGAAAACCACGAGTAACAGTGGAAGCAGCTTCAGCTCCAATGGGTGAACCACAAAAATGGCCAAGCTGTACCACTCACCTCCCAGCATGACAGGGACAGGCTAAGGGCAGACCGTGGCTCGGGTCTGGCAGCACAAGAGGGTCTGCAATACCTCTTGACATTTTCTGAAAAAATCAAACCTGAATCACAGAGTAACTGGGCTGTGACTGACAACACAAGAGCAAGTTCACTGCCATCCTGGTGGGCTGCAGGCAGCTGGTTCTCCCCTGTCATGAAGGAAAGCTTAAATTATGCTCTTAAATTCAGATCAAGCCAGTGAGTGCTTCGCAGTGTATTGGTCCCAGTCCCAACAATTCTCGTTTCCTTTTCTTTCCCTGTTCTCAAATTTGCCAATAAGTATCACAATAGAATCTAATTAATGTTCACTAATGAGTGTGAGACCAATTGCTAATCCAAAAGAATTTGGTTATGTGCAAGTAAGCAAGCAAGTTAATGTACCATAAACTGTTTTCTTCATTTATTTTGACAACTCTAGTTTGCTTTTAATTATGATACTTCCTAGCAGACTAGTTTGCCTGTCTATTTTGCAGAAGTACCGAACTCTCTCTCATGCTGCTATGTTTTTCCCCAATGCTACTATTTAAAAAAAAAAAAAAGAAAGAAAAAGCAAACCACAAGAAAACCCATCCCAAAACCAACCGATACAGTAAACACTGGCTCCCCTCTATCACTAAGAATGGCAAAAAAACCAAATAGTAAAAGACATCAAGAACCTTGTTTTGATGGGTGATTCACATTTTCTGCCACTGAACCTCCTTGTGGGGAAGGACCCACCAGTAGTACTTCATGGTGCTGGCAGTTTTCATTTCAGACATATTTCCAGGAGGACTAACAGCTCTTTGCAGAACAAATTTGCCATCTACCTGTGGGGCTGATTTTCTTTTCAAGCTAAAGATATCCAGCTAGATTCGAAATGGCATCCCCTTCAGTAAATTAACACATTTCAACTTTTTTTTCTCTGACTTACGTAAGAGATTTGACCAATTTAAGTCTTTACATAGTTTAAGCAAGCTCTCCATCAGTGGGACTTTCCCTCTTACTGCCCTGCATTCCACCACTGTTTAGAATACAGCTTAACTGCCAAATTGCCAAAAGTGGCATAACCCACTAACACATGCAGACATTTGTGAAAACATCAAGCACTTTCTTTTCTAGGTGTGCAACAGGCTTTTTTTGACTGTCAAATATGTTTTTAAAGGATACTTTCTTACAGTCTTGAACTACTGATTTGTTGGTTTGTTTCTTGGCTGACTTTGTAATCACAAGCTTTTACAGGACACTGTAAAACCTGCCCCTTCTCATGTTCAAAGCAAAAACCTTTGCCTCTTAGGTGAGATGTAGGTGAAAGCTTACACAGACCAGTTATTAACAATAAGTGTTGCGTGCACTTTACCAGGGTTACTTGCCAGGCAACAGGTGGTAACTATTGGGGAACACCCCAACTCCAGGGCTTGCTTCCTATGCTATGAAAAGATTGTGGTCTGGACTCTGGAGGTACTAAACAAGAACATAATTTGGCACACAGAACTTCGCTCATGGAGTGAGATGTCAATACCCGGTGAAAGATGTAGGTCACTTCAGGAAAAGCTGCCCTGTGACAGCCTCTCAGTCTAGTTCTTAAGCAGCAGACAAATACCAAGGCCAACAGACAGTCCTCATTCCTAAAGCAATGGCTACAAAAAAAAACAAAACACAAAATGGGAACTCATGACCTCATAGTCCTCGGGTCAGAGTTAGTCCCATCAGACCACAGTAGGGTTGGCTTGGTTATGAAAAGAAAAAACAAGGTGGTTCATCCAATTTGTTAGGAAACAAAATGTTCCTTCAAAAGGTTGAATACTTGAACTGTTTTCAGTCACAACCACCATTCAAAGCTTAAGGACTTGTCTGGACAGCAGCATAAGCATTTTCATGACAGATGGAGAGAAACCCCATCAAGGCAAGAACTAAGAGATATGGCAATTAAAGTAAGTAATAACTAGAAAAGGGAGGTAATGGGCAACACATTCTCAGACTGGAAGCAAGCTCAATCTCTATGAAAACACAAGTGGAAGATAAGAGACTGCAAGTGGAAGATAGCTGGACAGTCATTTTCTTCTCAGATGTTTTCAAATATGAAAATAAAACAATCTGAATAACTCAAAGGCTGGAACACCTAACAGCTCTCAGCAACAAGATTAGTACAAACAACCTTTTCAGCTGCTACCTCCTGCTTTCTTGAAGGTTTTCAGAATTGTGTAAGAAACACTGCAGCCCATCTTTAACTGGAAGTCACCTATTCCAAGCAGAAAGGAAGTACTTTGCTCTGCAATTTCTCTCCTTTTCCCCATAATCCAAGTTGTTCTTCTTTTACATGGAAGAAGCCCATCAATGGCTGCATCCCTCTATCAGCAGTTGGCAGCCATGGGTGCTACGAAAGGACTTGGGTATCACTAACGAAGCAGTACAGCAGCTACCTGGCAGCTGTTGCAACAGATTATCCTCTTAATTCTCCTTTAAGCTCAAACAAGAAAAGCTCTATCATCTCCTTCCTGCACATCCCACTTTCCTTTTGTGGATGTTACCCTTCTGGACAAGTCTTCAGATTTCCAACACCCTAGCTGCTCTGATACCTGCTGCTTATACCACTCATCTCTACAGCAGCATTACTCACTGCTGCTCTGATGCTAGCCTGAGCCCCAGCTCTATGCTCTAAGGATATCTTCCTGCTCAAGAGTTCCAGACTGGCATAAAAGGCTCTTCCTACCTCAGGACTCACTGATTTTACAAGCAAAAAACCCATCCACAGGCAACACAGACTAATCCCCACAGCATCCAGCAGCAACAGGATGAGGACTATCCATCAAGATAGCCTTCTGACAGATCATGCCCTACACACCAGTCTATCAGCTCAACTCATCGCTGTGCCGACGCAAAGACTCACTGCAAAACACTGGTGCCAGAGGTATTACTTTGCACCCTATGGGAGATGAGTTACTCACATTCTTCCAGGTAACCAGAACAACGCTGCCTCCTGCTACCCAGCCTTAGAAGAGGTATCTCATTTAAGGAAGCAAGCTGATAGGAGTAGCTGTCCCAGTTCAACTACTCACTCAGCAACAATCAGCACAGATAACCCAATCATTTAGGACCTTGCAGTTCTAGTCTGCACTAGCACTCCAAAATCACCAAAGCAAAGATAAACACATCGCCCTTCAGTATGATTATCTCCCACTTTTCTTAAGCCACTCATACCACCTACAGACCCTCAACCTCCAGCCTCCAAGGACACTGCTGCAAGGCACAACCAACTTTTTGGTTTTGTTTTTGTTTTTTGTTTTTGTTTTTTTTTTCTCCTAGATTTGCTCACATGAATTCTCCTGTGTCAATTCCCAGGCAGCTCTGAGGCAATCCTTAGCGCTGCCTTCTCTGCCAGGCTCAGAAAACTTTGCCTCAGTCACGTCTTTGCCTGCTGGAACTCCTGTCCCCTCTCTTGTGCTATTCCTCCGAGTACCGTGTTCACCATATCCCTGGCAAGGTCTCTGGGGCTGTCAGCCATCACAGAGACACACTGGAGCAGACTGAGGATCTTTCTAAGGAGCCTACAGTGTTCCACAGCCCAGTGTACAACAGAAAGGAAGAACGGATATTCCACAAAATAAAGCAGCTAAATTCAAGTGCTGAAAGCCAAAGGCACTGCTGTGGAAGCATATGACAGAGAAGATTTCTTAATCTTTCTGAAGTGAAGGACTACTTTGCCTTTGAAGGGAAACAAATTATAAAATACCACTCTCATGTCTCCATCTAGTCTATGAGGACTAGGATTGACAGTTATAAGCAAAGTAAATTTTACCTTTATAAGACCAAACAAGTCCTTATCAGTTGGGCAGACCTGGTTTTATTATCACCACTACAGCCTGCCTGAAGCACAAGCAAACCTTCACCTCCCCACTGCAGATGAGAGTCACCAACCCATCCCTGAGGGCAGGTCACCTTCGAGACTGCCCAGGCACAAATAAATAGCACTGGCCTACAGGACAACAGATTACTTGAGCCTAGAGAGAAATGTGTTATTCGCAGTTTTTGCCACTAGAACTGGGAATACATTTGATCTGAGAGCCTCAGGCAAATCCTTTCTCCTCTCTGCATCTCAGCTTCCCCATCCGTACAGCTTTGCAAAGTCTGACGTACATGAGTGAAAGGCACTGCAGAAATGCAGAAAGTCACTGAGCAGAATGGCAAGACAGGGGGGCCAAACAGACACAACTGCCGTAGATTTTTCCAAAGACGGTTATTTATTCATTATCACATTGTTTCAGCAGCACTGAGAAGCCTTAACTGCGGTAAAGGTCCAACGGTTGCCAAGTGAGTATTTTCTTTAATCACATTTGGTATTGTTCTTAAAGCAGTCTGCCGGCTTCTGAAATCATTTGATTATATACAAGTATTACTTCAAAGCAAACAAGCAAGGGATAAGTTTTTATTTGTTTGTTTCAATGTTTATAAGTGGTATTTTCTTAGAATTTGCAGCGTGAAGGAAATTCACAGTACTTATGTTGGGATCTAATTTTTATGAAAATTAAATAAACCACCAGCCACCCAAATCCTTCCTACCCCCCAGTAATTAAGTTCCCATGAAGTGAAAGAAAACCCCTTGCTAGTCAGCCAACTTTGTTTAGGGTATATTTCATAAATCAGCCCTGTTCAGCTTAAATCAGCACAAAGAAACAGAGAAGTAGAAGCCCTGCGGCAACTGTTCAGACACCTGAGAAATGACAGCCAGAAGCTGAAGCCACATTTGCTTGGAGGGAGGGAGGTTGGGTTTGAAGTTTTTTGTTCAAGTTTTTGAAAGAAATTCAACTTGACTCATTATAAAGGCAGCATGGGGGAATAGGTGGGATGGGAATGAGACACACCAACAGAGAAGGGCATTGCTCAGTTGGGGGAATCCAACACACACAGGTGTGCTGCCGTGTAGACCTGGAGAACTCAAACACAAGACTGTCAGTGCTAAAGATACTGCTGCTCCAGCTCAAGATGACAGATACTTCAGGGGCTGTAAAGCTTGTCAAACAGAGGGAGCACGATGTACCCTGAGTCATACTGCTCATTCTTCCCCTCCCCCATCACATTCATGAGAGTAAAAAAAAGTAGGAGACAAAAGTTAGTGTCTAATCCCAAGAACAGTAAGGGAACAGCAAAACTTTATCAAATCACCATCTCCTACTGACGTAAGGCTCGGTAAACAAAGAAAACCTATGGAACTGCAGGACCCTTGACAGAACACACATCCTTGACATACACATAAGGAATCAGGATCCGTGCACTAATTTCTTGACATTGCCCTAGTTCCAAAGACAGATTCCCAAAAATGTCTTAATCTGCAGCACCGCTGAGAAGAGCCACTGATTTAAGCAAAAAGGAAACTCCCATCCTTAAAAACAGTAATGATAACCTGTATTGAAATAGAACAGATCGAGTCATTTCATTTCATGGAGAGAAAGCTCAGACTTCTTCTAAGTATTTCAGCTAAATTCATATGGGCACCATTCTGGTGAGGACATGGAAAATCCTGAAACTCCTCAATGAGACAGGGAAAACAATACCAAACCCCCCCCCAGTGTTTCAGCCTGAGCAATAACACAGTTTTGAAGTGCCACTATCAAATCAATAGCATTGCTTCCTTGTTCTGTGTGCTAGACACCCAAATCCAAGGGAAATACTGAAGATACAGAGAGGGCTCAGAGGACCATAACAACAATATTTTGGATGAGGAGACACTTATTTGAAGGCAGACTGAAGACTGAACAGGAGACTTTAGAGGCGAAATAAAAACGTAAGAGCATGACTAGCTGAGAAGTCATAACTTCAGTTTCTCTCCTCTTGGACTCATAACAAAGGTGAATTCAATAAAAGCTACAAGTTATGGAACAGATAAAAATAAGATAGTCTCAAAACGTCTAACCAGACTGCAAAGCTTGAAGCCAGAAGAGGCTGTCAAGGCCAAAAAAACAAGAACCTCCCCCCAAAGCAGACAGACACATTTATTCGGTTAAGGACATCAAGAAATTTAAGAGGTTGTTATAAAAACTCTGCATACAAAGAATAATCCCTGAAAGGTATTAAGAGACAAAGATAATTACAGCTGCCCAAATGAAAGCATCATGTCTCCTTTTATATATGGTTGGCGATGGGAACTGCAGGAAGTAGGTATTTGATCAGATGGACCAAAAATCTGGTAGCTCCATGGTCAGACGGTTTTTAAGCTTCATCTGGATACATTTTAAAAAACAATGGTTTTAAGAAGAATAATTCACCAAGTTAAATGAACATTCTTAAAATAAGGACTATCACAGGAACTTAAATTCAAACCACCCCTTAATTCCCATCTTCTTTCTGAGGGCACCACAGAACCATAAATTCAACAAGATGAATAAGCTCTTTCTTTCCTAGCCTGTATCAGTTAACCACTTTAGCTGCTCAAGAGGGCACAAAAAATTGTAATATTAAAAACTTGCGTCCTCAAAACACATCCAGTTCTCTAGAAGTAGAATTTACTTGCTGTTTCCTAAAATTACATTTTATTTTAGCAGTCTGAAACCCTGCCAAATACCCTACAGTAGTAATAACAAGCAGTACATGCAATGAGCATCACTTAAAGTTAGCTGCTTGTAGTGTAGAGGAAGCTACGAGCCAACCTACGTAAAAAGTTCTTGAGTTTTGGACTGCTTGGGTTTTTTGTTGTTGTTGTTTTTGTTTGTTTGCTTATTTTATTTTTATTTGGGAAGGTTTCTTATTAGTTACACCAAATATCCAACCACACAACTGGTTTTCTACTTGTAATTGATCAAAAATGTTCAGATTGAACATTAGGAAACAGTTCTTCACTGAGAGGGTGGTCAATCATTGGAACAGGTTCTCCAGGGAAGTGGTCACAGCACCAAGCCTGTCAAGACTTCAAGGAGCACACAGACAATGTTTTCAGTCATGTGGTTTAGTTTGAGGTAGTCCTGCAAGTAACTAGGAGTTGGACTTGTTGGAAGGCACTCATATGTTTATTTAATATGCTTATAATCACTTTTAAACCTACCTACTAGCAGATGCCCTATTGGATGTAAACCTCTGGGGAGCTGCAGAACAGACACACTGAAGTAACAATTACTCCTAAGAGGGTTTTTAGGTTGTTTTGTGGGTTTTTTTGGGTTGCGGGTTTTTTTGTTGTTGTTGTTTTGGTTTTTTACATACTAGAGACAGATTCAAAAATAAGCAGGTCACTGCCTAAGCTTCTGACTGGATAAAGCTACCAGCCAGCACCAGGCAGTTGGTGTCTGAGAAGGGGAGGCACTGAGCCAAGCCTTAACCAGGGGAGAGACGTAGCACCTTCCCTGTGACCCATGCTGCCTACTTCAGGACAGGCCACGGTTTCAGTTAAGCACCGAGGGCTACCAACTCCTCCACTTATTTTTAGTTATGAGTATTAAAAAGAACCAAAATCCCAACCAGCCCAGACCAAAACAGGCCCTTGCACCACATGAGGTTGGGGCCATGGGCTGTTCAGATAAGCCACTCAGCGTAAACAGTGATCATTCTTGTTCAGGGTTTGGGTTGATGGCAAGTTGAGTATGAGTCACAAGTATGTCTTAGAAGCCAGAAGGGCCAACAGTGCACAGCACAGCTAGCTGGTCAAGGAAGGTGACTGTCCCACTCTACACTGCCCTGGTGCAGCCCCACCTCAGGTACTGGGTGCAGCTTTGGGCACTTCATTCTAAGTCAGACTATTAGCATCTGTCCAGAGGAAGGCAACCAAGACTGTGAAAAGCTTCAAGAATGAGACTTAAGAGAGGTCACCTCAGACCTCAGCTTAAGAGCTGAGGTCACCTCAGCTGTGAGAAGGTTGAGGGGTGACCTCATTGCAGTCTCCAGCTTCCTTAAGGGGAGCAGTGGAGGAGGAGCTGCCAGTCTCCTCTCTCTGGTGACCAGCAACAGGACAGAAGAAAAGGAATGAAGCTGCATCAGGGAATTTCAGACTGGACATTAGGAAAAGGTTCTTCCCTGAGAGGGTGGCACATCACTAGAACAGGGTCCCCAGGGAAGCAGTGACAGCACCAAATCTGTTAAGAGTTCAGGGAGCATCTGAACAACACTTAGACATATGGTTTAGTTTCAGGTAGTCCTGCAAGGAGTACGGAGTTGGACTTGATGATCCTTATGGTTCTTCCAATTTGAGATATTCTATCATTTTATTGCACCCTCCAGCACTATAAAACACTCAACCCCTTCCAACAAGAGTCAAAGCCCACAGCTATGGGCAGGGGGGAAACGTTATCTACAGAGGAGGCACTGCAGATCTGGTCCCACTTCATGCAGTTTGGCTCTGCAAACTTCTGTTTCCACAAAACACTACAATTCTAGAAATTAACCTTCATCACCAGCAGGTGACATCCGTAACCCCCTTTCTGCTCCTTACTAGTTTACATTGCCTAGAGTCCCCTTCTCCCCTCACCATCCGCTCTAGGGAATGTTTATGGGAATGTCAGTGGGCTCTCCTGATAACCAGTGAGAGCACTGGTCAGACAAAACATTGGAAACAGCTGGTTTTGTGCTTATTTCAAATTTAAATCATGTGGATTCTCCTCCATTCTTTCCCTAGCTGGATGTCCTGAAGGTATCTAAGTTTCTTCCCTTCCCTTGGGTATATGCTGCCAACTCCTCTGAATATTGGTGGGCAGTCTGCCTCAAATTACAAGAACAATAACAATAGTGAACCTCATTTTATTTTGCTTTATTTTGGAGTTCACAAAATGAAGAGACAGCCTTTCTCTGCTCAAAAAATGTTTTGAAGCAAAGTGGTCACCTGGCTCTAACACAACTTTTTCTTCCCCTGCCTCCAGGAGGTGCCTTAAAGCCATGTTTGAGACCAGACTGAGCAAAGCAGTGAAGTTAGCAGAGTGACAAGTTATTGTTTTTGATATGAAAAGCTTGTGCTGAAACATGTCAAAATACTAATTCAAATACTGAATAATCAGCATGTTTATCAGATTTCACTCTGGTAAAGGCTCCTTCTGTCAAAAAAACACTGACTACATAGTCCTAATCAAGCAACTAACTCCCAGAACTTTGACACGGACCTATATGGTGAAATGCAAGCCTGTTGAAATAAGTATGCTTTTGCATATACTTTGCAAGTCAAGGAATTGTTTCTGATACAATAATAGTGCTAATAAGTTAGCACCAAGATACCAACAGCAGCCAGGTCAAATCCTTAAGTCACTCTGTAGGAAACCTAGATATGAGTTTGTTTTAGCTCAGAATTACACTGAGACCTCATATGGTCCTTGCTAATGAAATGAGAGGAAGCAGTAGTATCTATTCCCAGTGTAACAGCAGGGAAACCAGATTGCAAGGTTCTTCTGCTAATATGAGTTACTATAGTGTTGCGGGAGCTCTGCACTGTTGCAATAATTGCAGATTTAACACCTTCAAATCCTCTCTGTCAGAACAGCATAGCGCTGCCATCTATTTTTTTTTATTCTGAAGGGGTTTGTTGTTGGTTGGTTTTGGGGTTTTTTTAATCCTAAAAAAGTTCTTAGCAGACTAACTCACTACAGCATTAGCTCATTTGTGTCTTTACAGTTGGGTTCACACATTTATACTACTCCAGCTCATTGCCACCAGCCAGATGAAAAGCAAAGGAAACAAAATACAGGATCAGATCCGAAGTCCTTCTAATGCTAATTTACACTTGAACCCTCAAATATTAATAACCCAACTCTTCATCACAAGATATCTTTTACAACCCTTGAAAGTATTAAGGTAGTAAACTCAAGAGATTACAAGGTGGCAAAGACACAGGTCTTATCAAATCATAAGGACATTTCTGGAAAACAAATCTACCTAACTAAAAATGTTATTCAAAGTTTCAGTCCTAAAGGATTAATAAAATTCTTTTGTAAGTCATTTGCATAGACACTCAAAATGCTAGGGAAAAAAAAATATATATATTTCCTGGCTAAAGGTTCTATCATCTGAATAGAGGCTTACAGAAACATTCAAGCATTTTACTAGAAGGCTGCTTGATGTTGATCAGCCAGAAGCTAGTCACCTAGTCTTGATGAATTTATCTCACTTCTTCATTGCAAGCATTTTTTTAAGGTTCAAGTAGTTGTTTCCACACAATTCCCCGACCACTGTTTAAGGGTTTTAACACTGTTTTGGATAGAAGAGCTGTTCAGACTACAGTGCTGCTTCCACTCCTGTCTTCCCATGAATCACCAGGAGTAAAGGGAGGCCACAGCACCTTCTGTCACGCCACTAACACCATAGAAGAAAGACAGTGCATCTATCATCACTGCAATTAGATGATGTGCTCCAAAGAACTATGCTGTTGGTTTGTACCTTTGTTTCTCTTCATCCCAAACATCCAAATATCACTATAATCTCTGTGGATTAGAACAAAATTCGTAAAGAAATCACAAAACCTTTATGTGCACTTCATCTGGGGTGGAGTTGTAGGGGGTCTGCAGGTCCATGCTTACTACACCCAAGGAAGGTACAGCCTTTTCATCTGAACAGTTTTGAGAAAATAAAATAAAAATGTCTGCATTTCATCATTATCCATGCACACGACATCAGCTACTTTTGGTAATCAGCAGAGCCACTCTGAATAATCCCCATCTTTATCCTGGTGGGGACAAATGCAACACGGGGTCTTAAGCACAGGTCCCATAGTTGCACTTATGGCACATATCTAAATCCCTACTCAAATCATTCACAGCCTGTCCCACACACACAGAGGGTCCTGCATAGAAAGAAGGCTTTTACCACTGCTCTGTCTACATGTCACTCGCATAGGCTATTCAGATCCCTGCCCAGGTTTGCAGTTTGGTCTCATATGACCTCAGGCCTCTGCTGAGGCTGCAAACAAGTCATGGGGGCTCTGGTGAAGTGAATATATTTGTCCCCAGGGAACTGAAGGGAATTAATCACATTATGTGTGCTATACCAGGCTGACGAAGGTCACACATCTAAACTGGAGCAGCCCAACCTTCAGAGAAGGTATTTTTAAGATTTTTTTTTTTCCTTCCTACAGAGACTTTATTTCTTAACAAAGACTGATGGGAGGAAAAAACCTAACACCAAAGTGCAGTTTTTAAAATAAAAATTCATTTCTTAACTGTCATTCTTGGGTTTTGCATATCATGCCTTAGCATTAACTGCTGCCAAACACAAGACGTCAGGTCCATCTGGCAAATGTACATTTCCCCGGCTGCCAAGTGTTTCCTTAAAATTCAGCTTTGTTATTAAGTGTAATTGTAAATTCCAGCCTCCTAAACGAGTAGGGCTCCTGAACAGCAGCCTCTGCTCTGAGTGCCCTGGAAAAGGGGGAGTAGAGGTACACTGCAATCATCCCGGGTATCTGCTGCATTTGTATGGTAGGGAGGCCAGTTTCCTGGTAACCAATGGCTATACCAGCTGTGAGAGAGATTTAAAGAATTTTTTTTTCCCCTCCAGATTATCCATAAGTAAAATTAGAAAGTATTTAGGAAGCAGAGGGGAAGCCCAACCATTCAAGCTGACATCATTACTTATTTACATATAAATACAGCCAGGAAATAAGCATATGTATTTATATATAAACAGAAAAGCTATCTGTACAATGTTTCATACACTGCTTTTCCATCCAATATTTACTACTTTATTCATGAGTTAAGAAAAAACTTTCTCCCCAAGAAATTGGTGATAAAATGCCCTCTGGTGGGCGTGACTGTGGACCTCTACAGCAACAACCACCTCCTAAATAGTTCAAAGCCATCAATATATTATCGAGATCACTATTTTTTAATGGACTGAGACAAAAGCACATACTCACTTTCCAGAAGAAACAAGATACACCCCTCACTAGAGCACCCATGTTTTACTGTGAAGTATCTCTGCATTAGAATGAGCCAGAAGTTAAAAAGAAGGTCTTATTAAAGCATTCTGTGATTCCTAAAATTATTTTAGTGTTCATTTCAGATCTTTAAGATACCTTTTCCTCCTCAAAAATAAGTAATTAAGAGGAACATAAAAGGAAAGTGGGCATTAAGTTTTGTTTTGCCTCATCATAACAGAATCTTTGTAAACTGAAATGGAAAAAGGAGGGGTGCAGGGGAGCAGCATTTTCAGAGCTTATGAATCACGTCTGTCCTGTTAGAGCACGAGGCAGAGCTGGGAAGAAGGCTCTAACTGTACAGGCAAAAAAAAAATAAAATAACAGCCCTTGTCCCAGAAGAGTTTAGCCTAAACAGAAGAGAAGAATGGAAAAACCCCTCCCAAATAAACTGAAGTTAAGAGGATGTGTTTGATACTTAAACTGCTCAATAATTGTGGGTGGTACTTTCATTAATCTGAAATGAGATATTTCTAAAAACATTTGAATGTTTAAGATAGAGTGACAGTAGAAGAAATTCAGCAACTTGGGGGCAGAGTGCATGTGTAGCTACTTTGAGGGAAAAAAAAATCTATAGTAGACTACTTTGACTGGAAAAGGAAAGCCCTGGGGCAGAGGGGGCTATGCAAACCTGACCCTAACATGGCCAAAAGCTGCAGTTACACACAGAATTGAAGTTGACTCCACAGAGGTTTTAGGACTTTTAATTTTTTTTTTCCTTCTGTGCAACAGAGAAACTTCAGAGTCACAGCTAAATAAAGCAGAATAAAACACTCATGTCACACAAAGGAAGGGGAAGAACTCCACTGCTCTCCCATGTTCTTTGAGAAGCCTTTATTCTTCCATTTCATATAGGATATGGCACGTTCTCTCTTCACCAGCATGGTTAAGAAATTTGTTTCACACTACGCTTCCCCACTACAGTTTGAGGGTGATTGTTGCTTTATACAAGTTGAATTTGCAAGTTTGATCTACACCTGGAACATGAAGTATTTCTGTCTTTTTCAAGATATTTCTGGGCATTAAAACTTTGCTTGTGAAGTTGTTCTTGAGTCTAAGCAATGGTAGGATTTAACATTCGCCCTCTCCTTTTCTACTCTCAGAAAGTAAAACAACCCTGTCAAAAACACCCATCATTTATGTAAAGGGCAGTTTTCAAGTAAAGTAACACACCCCTGCTCTGTGCAGAGCTCCGTCCCTCTCTAGTGGCAGCCAGGTCACATACCAATTCGTAAGCCTGCTCAGAACTTGGCTAACAGACACCTTTTAGCTCAAAGATCAGAAACTTTTAGTTTATGATTCCAAGATCTGTCGTTTATTCCTCTTTGCCAACAGCCCACACAGATTCAGAGTTGCATTTACAATTTTCTCTGAAGACAGAGGCTAAGGGTTTCACAGAGCAATGCTGTCACTTTGTGTTGTACTGTGTAAGTTCCATCACTGTTTCATGCTCATCATTCTTGCAAGCATCTCTGGACATTATGTTGATCACAGCTACACTGAACATATTTCTCTTATTAAATACAGCAAGTCAAACTTAAATGCTGTATTTGTACACACAACAGTTACATGCACAATACCCATGCTCCTAAATTTTTTGCCTAAGATTAAAATTAACAGATTATCTAGGTAAAATTTGTACTGACATTTCTTGGATCTTATCCTGACAGCTAGTCTGGACTCAAAAGCATCTTTGCTTTTAGAGTAGAAGTTAACTTACACTATTTCTCCCCATTTCTGCTCCCTTAAAACAAATACATAGAATATTTCTAATATATAAAATAAAATTCAGATTACTACACCTCACAAGCACAGAGGAAAAAACAGCATTTTTCTTTGTTTGTTTTGATTTTTTATATTTATCTTTCAATTTTCTATTCAAGAAGATGGCTCAAGGTTGCACAGGTCTGATTGTTGTTAAATTCACAATCTTTATATATAAAGGGCTTTGTACTTTCTTTTTAGGGTAAAGCTATTCTCTTCAGCAAACTTACAACTAGTTATAGTAAAATTCCAAAGGTTACAGGTCTACTCAAAAGCAAGAACTGATACATTCTAATTTTACAAGGTAGTATTTAGACAGGGGAAGACTTATGACCTGCTGCCACATGCAATGTCATTTTAGTAAGTACTCTGAGGAAATCTGAGACTGTTCATCTTTTTAGAAAAAGATGAATAGCTGCATGATAAACATCACAGCCTCAAAACAGGAGGAAGGAAATGGTTAACCAGGACTTCCACTCAGATTACATGGAGCAAAAGTCTAAGCAGCCCACTGGCTTCTCCAGATGGAAAGCAACAGAGGTACCTAATGCCCTGATTAACTATCACCTCAAGCAGCAGATGCCTGAGCTCAGGCATGCACAATGGCCTGGCTCAGTGCACCTACATTTCAATCATAAATCAGAGCTTAAGCCTCTCAGCCTGACCCAACTGGGTGTCATTCTTGATCTCCAGCCTAGACCACCTTAACTCTGCCATCAGAGCACAGCAGCTGCATATACTTTGAATAAAGAAGCCAGTACAGCACAGGGGTTTGTTGGTTTGTTTTTTTTTTTTACTTGTTATTCTCAAAATACAATACTTCAATAACTTAGCTGCTGCAACCACAATATTTGTCTAAGAACAGTTTTTAGAAGGTTTGAAGGATGCTGCTGTGAACTGGTCAAGTGTGATATTAAAACAGTGAGTTTTCCTTAAACTTACTGCAATTTATCTTTCAGCTAGAGCATCCCCTCCTCACACACACAAATGGTCTTTCAAAACTTCTGAGAGAGGAAAAGCAAATAAACCAAAATAAAGAGTATTACAGCAGCAGGTGAACCACAGTTCTCCTCTTTACCTTTGGCTGCATTTCTGTAACCAAACACCACTTTTAAAGGCAGTCTTACATTTTACTGACTTTGGGCAAAGCTTTGTGTTTCCTTAATTCCTATACCATTTCTATGCTCTTTTTTCCTCCTATAAATAACAACTCAAATATCAGCCACAACCTCCCACTGTCATTTAGTTCAGTGAGATAAGGTGGAGATGTTGCAAAACCAGAACTGCCCAGAAGTTTAATCATAAAATTACACACTGCTCTTCCAAAAAGAAAATGTACTAGGATAGGCTTTACTTCGGGGATTTGATAATCTTGAAGAACAGGCAGAACACTTATCTAAGATTTTCAGAGTACCAAATGTAACTTCATTTAACTCTACCGTTTTGGGCCAAGGACAAGTTTGACCCATTTTATATAATGGAACACTGTTAGGGGAAATAAAAAAAGGGTATGAAGTGCTGGGATCACACAAATCAGAGAACAGAAAACATGCCTACTCTTTAACCAGCCACTCCCCTCTTTTGCAGTTGCTGTCATCTACTGAAATTTGCAGACTCTCTCGACCTTCACAGTTGAATTTCATAAGCGATTTGTTCCTCAGAATACAGAAGTGCTGCACATCAGATACATACTGGAAAATGTCAGCTCCACAGATGTTAACTAGATCAGTATTTGGTCCACAGATCAGCAGCTCTTATGACAATTCACATATCAAGATCAACCAAGAGGTTCCCCAGAAGGTCCAACACAACCACATATCACACTTCTGTGCTATAGAGAGCTTTTAATCAAATCACATTACATTTGTTTGCAGTCTCAAGGCTCAGACTTTCAGAAAGCAAGAAAGTAGTTTTCAGACTTTTACAAAGACCATAAGGAATAAAATGTTGGCATAATCAAAGTCTCATGACTTCAGAAATTGATATCAGACATACAATCCAGCCTACAGAAAATCCAGACTAGCATCAGTGTAAATGAGACAAGATCTAACTCACAACAGATCAAATGCAACTTTCATTTATGTCTGTGCAACATTGATTTGTTAACTACACGTGTACAACCAAGAGCAACATTTGATCTGAAGCCTAGTACCTTGATGTCCAGCTATTGTATAACAAAAGCAAGAAGCTAGCTACAAACATTTAACTGATGTTGCCTGAAAGCAGGGCATCACAGAAAGCTGCGCCAGAACTTCATACTGACAGAATTAAGATGGAGCAGGGCAAACCCTGCTATTAGAAATAATTGCACAAATATTTGGAATTTTCTTTAAAAATAAAGAAGTAACACGGAAGAAAGGCAACACAAAGCCACAGACCAAGAAATAAACTACTACATGCAAATACATGCAAGCATCTCCCAAGTTAATTCTCCTCTTAATGGAATATTGATTGGTATGCTCAATGTTTAGAAATGTGAAAGTGTGGGGGAGAGAAGGAAGAGGCTCAGAACACTGAGTTTTGTTTCAATTATATACTTTTCTCCTATGATCAGCCAAAACTAGAATAACAAAGAGGGCAGTGAAGTATACTTAACATTTTGCCTTGCATTTTATTAGCAAAGCTGTCAGAAATTACCTGGAAGAATTAACTCTCTGCTTTTTCCCACCCTTCTCTGAAAAGGGAAAAGTAGAGCACTTTTCATAACCTCTCACCACACAACACCCTTACAGTATCTGGTATTTCTCTACTCCAAACAGGATAAACTAAAGCATCCATGGTAGCATCTAGGCTTTTCAGATGTAATCTATCAAGCTGCTTGTGAAACCAAGGGGGAATCCACTGTTTGGGGGGAAAATAGAGCAGTTCAGTCACAATGGAGAACATCTGGATAAGATTTGTTACCATCTCCAAGTGAGAAGATGAAGACTAAAAAGTTGCAACTTCGAAGCATTTATACAAATCTCTCCTTTAAGGAGAATCTTTGAAACACAAGCAGCTTCATATACTCAAGCAGCCACTTACTCCTACCTTCCAGAAATCTCTACCTATTTCAGGGACTAAGACAACCTGTACAATTTTAGAGAGAAAGGTTTAACTTTTTCTTTCTGAGATACCAGTATATCCTGCAACACATTTTACTAAAACAAGCCATTCATAAAAGGGCAGAAGGTGGGGAGGAAAACCCCCCAAAACCCCAAAAGAATCAACTGCCACTGCTATCAGAGTTCCTAGGCTTGATACTCTAAGCAACATCAGTATTATTATGCTCAGGAGCTCTGGCTGACCCATCCTGCTAGCAATATATTAAGGATACACTTAAGAATACAGGCACTGTCATGGAGCTGTTTCACATTGTAGGGTTTGATACAGTTGAATTAGTTCATACATTCTACATACACGTATTCGTGCTCTGGCACTCATTCCAAAATACAATAAATTTTTTTACAGAATTAGCAACTTCTCCCACCCCACACCCTTCCCAAACTTTATGAAAGGGTAAGGGGTTAGCTCAAAAATATATTGCTTAAGTTTAGTTATTCTGTAGCTTTTTATACAATTCCAAAAGCATTTTCCAGATATTTATATACCTGACAACATTTTGTAATAGTGTTCCAATTTGGCATTGCTCCACTCTTGGCAAGCAAGAGACAATAAAAATCAAGAGAAAGTTTAAAAAATGAAGTTTTTGAAGCACACAATATGTTAGAAATCATTTAATGAATTCAGGTGTTCAACAAGCTACAAGTCAAACAAAATTTGCAATACATATGTATTTCAAAGCACAGGTAAATACAGCTGCATCCACTTTAAAGTTGTCATACAATTATTATGATGAACATCCTGAACTCTTTTGCCACTCTTTTTTGAGCTGGGGTTTATCTGTGGCTGGAAAAACTAAGCATTTAAATTCTTCTCCCTTTAATTACAGGAAACAGCATCTTTAAACCTCAGACTGAGAAGAGAAACTTTTGAGTAGTTACAGCATGCTGCAATCTGCAAATCCACCAGCATTGCTTTTGCAGACAAAAAAAAAGCAAAAATCCTACAACAAGGTCTGACAAAGCATCTCTCAGAGCAGAATTATCTGATTTAAATATTAATTACTCATCAGCATGGACTTCAAGAAGTGTCTGAAGCAAAAGCTCTTAAATCACACTAAATCCAGGACTTCTACTGTCTGCATTGTCATGAGGATAATGGTTTTGGGGTTCGGCTTTCTGGGTTTTTTGGGGGGGCTGTGGTTTTTTGTTTGTTGGGGGTGGAATTTGTTTGTTTGGGGTTTGTTTTTTTTTTTTTAAGAAAATGGGGAAGAAAGTGAA
>JANIJG010010488.1:0-39123 GCA_024611175.1 Megaceryle torquata
AAAAAAAATAAATATATATGTTTAGAGTATAAATATGCTCCAAAGTTGTTCTTATCCTGTATTTTTATTAGCTCTGTATACAATATTTGTTTTCTGCTATTTGGGATGGTAATAACAGGAATTATGTCTCCTTCACTAAGCAAGCTTTTTTAATATAAATAGGATTTGTATATGCTAATTAATAATGCATTGTATCTACACTGACTACTGGATAGTGTAACCCTTAGATGGAAACAACTGCACATAGGCTTTTCCCTTCAAACCCAAACTTTTCAGGTATTCTCTGAGCACTGGAGCAATGTTCCCTTTTTAAGAAGGCATCTTTATTCTGCTGTTCAAGCAGGCAAACACCTAGGCATGGTATTCTGCTTCTAACCTTGTAAAAAACGTTTATAGTTCTGAAATCAGGAACACCTTGTGATAAAACTCTATTAAGTGATAATGACATTTTGCCAGATTGTGCTGAGAATTGCTCTGAGGGGGAAGATGTTTCCATTGATTGTTCATCAATCTTCAGGTTGTCTTCAAATGATGAAAGGCTCAGGTTCCCAACCCAGTAGGTGTATGGTGTAAATGTACCCCACAGCCACAAGGAAGTGGGGGGGATGAGGTGAGGCAGGAAGGGCACTGCCAGAGGCCAGGAGCTCAGCCATGCAGATCCACACACGGTGTGGCACGTGGAGGACAGAATGTGGCCTGAGAAACAATATTCTTAGTGTTTGGTTTTGCTGAGCCACTCGTGCTGCTTTCTAGTGCAGGAAGAGCAGGTTGATAGTGATACTATTTACAATTCATTATAAGAAGATTGCAGAAGATTGTTGAAGACAGGAACCACTGACCTTCTATTTCCCTTTCATCTACAGGAGTACATTCATAAACGATAGTCCACTTTAAGGACACTGGAGTGAAGAATTATACTGGGCTGCTTCTTCTACAATCTTCTTTAGCTTTTGGGTCAGCAACATCACTAATTGGCACTTGACAGCACTTCCAGATACTCCTTGTGAATCTCATAGTGTGACTGATAGTTGATAACATAAAGAGAAGAATTCTCAGATCCATTTTAGTCCATCAAAAACCAGACATTGCATAGCACGTACCACATCTGGCAATTGATAGCACCATGTTTGTTAAGGTTATCTGATTGGAAGAGCTGCAAGCAATGAATAACGCAGCAAAGCTGCATGTGATAGCCTCCCCACAGTGAAATTGCGTGGACTGACAGTTTCATTCTTGCCATTTTAATATTCTGGAGTTTTAAAGTAGAATGTGCTAAAGAAATGCTCCCAATTTTTATCAGTGCCCTTGCCAAACAATGATATTCCACAATGTGGTTAACAAGTTGGGGTTTTTTTTTCATGCTATTGAATTTTTCAAATCAATTTTTCATATCCTAAAACAGTAGGAATTACTTTTGAAGCCTGAATGCATTTGAGGGACGAATTTGTTTTGCTGTAGAACTACAGCAACTTTTCTTTTGATGCCCTAAGAAGAATAATTCAAAATTCATACCCTTTGTTATTATATGTCTAAATCATAGCTTTTTCTATATAGTCTATAAACTCATATTTCCAAACCCTTGTTCAATACAAGAAAGATAGTATGCTTGATTTTCTAATTTTCTCAAAATGTGTAGGCTGGCAGCTATCAGCCCTAATGAGTGGAAATAATTTAATAGTATGTGTTTAGTAGTCTGCACCTTCTTTGGCTCATTTTACAGATTTCAAATAGTTTCCTTTGCTGTGGCCATCATGCTTGTTAACAGGATCTTCAACAGAAAGTAAAAAGCTATCTCAGTGCATGCCGTCGACTGGATAGCTCTGACCTGCCATTGAGTGATGGATGTTCTTGTAGCAGCTGGGGAAAATAGCATAACAGTGAGAAATATTAGTGTTGCATTGCATATTTTTGTGCAATATAGACTTTGATTCGCAAATGCCCTAACACTTGCATGCATTATAGCACCATGTTCCTATGTGTGCATTACATAAATATGAATTTCAGGTAGCACTATGCAGACTTGCAACCCCTTCTTCTCTGATCTCTATTATTTATAAGATTAAAACCCCTGAGGTTTCAAATGGCAGGTTTATTGTCAAGTACAATGTACTTTTCATTCTGAATGGACAAAAGCCTTTGAGCTTACCTGAGTCTGCATGGAAACCTGCCTGCCTGCCCTCAGTGCTACCACATGTACTAGCAGAGGCCAATCTTTTCTCCAGGGGTGTGAGACAAGCATCCTGTAGGGCCCTCCACCTGTACCACTGTTACGTGCCCTGTTGGAGGAGATCTCTTTCTTTACAAACATTGGGTGGATGGTCTCCATCCTAGGCTGCATCAGAACTAGAAGTACTCAGAAAATAGTTATTTGCTCGGTTCAGTTTCTGGATTTCTTTGCATGACACCCATAACCAGGTGTTGAACCTTACAGATGTGCTCATTGTTAACAGCCATTCAATGAAAATAACATGAAATGGCCACAAAGTAATTGCTTTGTGGTATCTATTATTTTATATTCATAGGGTGTGGTGAATCTTTAAAGTCATAGATAAAGAATATAAAGAGGATAAGGAATAAAAAAATTATTTCAGAAAGGCTTTTCAGAAGTTTCTGGTTCAGATTTCACATCTGCTCATGCAAATATAGTTCCAAATGTCCTACCAAAATAGCTATTTAGATTGTGGTTAGGTTTTTTGAGAAACTAAGGTTTTATAAATCTTTAAATGGAGAAGACACTAGAGTCTCCTAAGGTCGCCTTTAAAGACCATATTATGAAGCATTTCATCTGAGGCATTTTAAAGACCATAGTTGGTCTTCCAAAGTGTCAAGTGTCTTTCAGATGTGCTGGTGTCAATGAAACATATATTCATCAATCTTTAGGGTGGGAGGTTTTTACAGCTGCTTACCATTGCTACATATGCATGTAAAAATCTCCTCTCTTGTTCTCAAATCACAGGCAAGGGAAAAAAAAAAGAAATATTTTTTTTTTAACTAAAGAAGAGATATGTTAGCCACTTTGACTTGAACTGCTCTAGCAAGTGATCTCAAAAAACTGTTGACTATCCTGTTTGCCATAGAATTTCTTATGTCAAGACTTTTAGTACTAATGAAGGCACAGAAGCAGAAACCACTAAAAGTTTTGTGAGAACTAGCTAACTAACATTTGTTAGTTTTTGTAACAAAGATAAAAGCTTTTGGACTTTGGACATAAGAAATAAGTAAATAATGGTTAATATAAGAAAGGGCATATGTTTCTTGTTTAATGGATTAATAAGAGCAATTAACCTTGTAGTGCATTAACATTTTAGGACTGAAATGTTTGTGAGTTAGTTTTATATGAAGTGTCCTTGTAAAGGTCAAAGTCAAACTGTATTTTTAAAGAAATTTTAAGCTCAAATATTTGTATTTACTGATATCTGTCCAGCAATACTAGCACTGGCCTAAATTTAATATCAGAAAAAATAAATATGGTATAATATCCATAGCTGAGCAATGCAGTTTTAAAATGAATATCTAAATTATTCTGTGTGGGACCAGTAGGAATTTATTCAAGAATTTGAAGAGCAGATATTGTATTTAGTCTTATTTTGTATTATCTAGTTCTTTATCTTGTGCTGCCAAGTCAGATATATTACAACTGTGCCAACAGAATGTTAGAACTTTTATGTTACATTAATGGCAGTGGTAAGCTTGCTGATTTTAACATTTAAGCATACTACATGTCCTAATTTTCGTCACTTCCTTGTGCCTGTTCAAAAGGATGAACCAACTAAAGAATGAGACTGTGTTTATTGAACAGACAAGATCTTGATATGACTTACAGTTGCTTTGTATAGGCATAGGGGAAATGATGGATGACCCAGATGGGGAACCAGAAATGGTTGTGAGGATTTGTCCTCAGGAGTTCAGTTTGGAAAAAAGGATTTTAGAGGCAATGGAAGAGTGAGCATTGCAGGGAGCAAAGCATGGAAGTTCTTTGTTTTTATAAGCAATCTATTTTAATTTTTTTTCTGAACTCAGACTCAGGTATGCAACTATTTTGGGCTGGGGCTTTCCTCCTTAGGAACATGCCATGAGAATATTTAGGATTTTGAATTAATTTTCCCACTGTCTTTGCTCTCTTTTGAATCTTTTGACACTTACTTTAATCTGTCTGTTGGGCTATTCCTTTTAAGTCTTCACTTGGTTGGATGTGGTTCCTGCTGGCTGGGGCAGTTTCTAAGCACTCTTCACAGCTGGGGAGTCTGTCAGGGGTGGGAATTACATGACTTGATGGCCCATTCATCTCCCTTCTCTCCTAAGGCTCTATGGGATCAAGCTCTTGGCTTTAACAAATACTTTCTAGCTCAGACCCAGTAACAAAAGCTGTTGATCCTTACATTGCTTGAGAGTTTCCTCACTATCCTCTTCTTGCCTATCTACTAAAGGAAAGAGAAGACCCCAGCAATGATTCTGGAATGATTATAACAAACATGGGACTTTTTTTTCCCCCACAACTATTTTCAGCTTTCTCTTTTCTTACTTGAGTTCCTATGTGTTCTACAGAAATTATAATCTCTTGGGGGCAGAAGTTATTTTATGTGGCTACAGTGACAGCACAGAAAGCTATGAAGGAATTAGGATGCTATTTGTTAAGTGAATAGCTTGCTGACATTTAGCTTCAAGTTCTTTAATCACTGTGTCCTTCTCTTTTCTGTAAGGCTAGTCCATAATGGTCATAAGGCATTTTGTACTATGTAAATTATTAATTATTTTCCCACATGCTTATGATACTTCCATCTGCTCAGCGGCATGATTTAGGAGAAGAGCCCTCTTATGTAGCTCAAATAATCTATGATATCCTTGCCTGGACCATGAGTGCCAGCACTGAAAAACAGAATTAAGGAACAACCAAGAGAAAACTAAATTACAAGATACATGTAAGATAAGGAAATCATCCATTCCTATTATTTACCATTTATTTATATATGACTGATGTGACAAGAACCAGCAATCAGGTCAAGGGCTGATGATACTAAAATCTGTAAAAGAGTGTGAAGGAAATTACAATCTTAATTAGTGGACAAAGCACCTGAGGAGGTAGCCAAAAGCAAAAAGAAGCACAAGACAGCTCAGCATTCTGACCATGGCCAGACCATGGAGATATAGTATATTGCTTAGTTTTGGCAGCTAGTGACAATCCAAAGTTTTGGGCATTTTAACCTTTGTTTTGGGGTATTGCAGATTTTGTAGGCTTCAGAATGAGAATTAATTACTTCCTAGAAAGTAAGCTAATAATTTGCTTTACATGCTTAGACTGTTTGCTTGTTTTGACTTCTTTTATGTGTACAGCATCATATCAGAAGAATCATGCAGACAGTTAAGGGAGAGGTGCACAAGCAGAGAATGGAGCCTGTCACAAATGGTGGACAAACCCCATAATCAATAAAATAATATAATAGGAAATCTTGGAGAGCAGCAATGGGGGATGAGGTGGGGGGGCTGTGTAAAGAAAGACTTCAAGTGTGTTCTTTAATGAATTCTATAAAGAGGTAGAAGTGGTTTTAAAGGAGCTCCATTAAAGACTCATCTACTTACTGAAAACAAGACTTTTGATAGCTTCAGATGACATGTCTTTGCAGATAATCTTAAAGAACCTGGGTTCACCTGCACTGTAACTAGCACATTATCATAATATAGATATTTTATTCATTTACTGGCGGTTCTTGGTGTTGAATATCAAGCCATTGAAAAGCAAGTTTATCACAAAATTAAATTGATAAAGTTAATGTCCTAAAAATGTTTGACTTAGTCATATTCCCCAAACTATCACAGAAATTTCAAGATAGTAGTAGAACTGTTTCTCTTTTTAAGTTAGGAATTCTTTACAACCCTTTCCCTCTCTACCCTCTGTATATTTTACTCATTTTGGTTGTGTGAAGAAACACTGATTTATGGAAAGGTTTTTCAGGAAAAATAAAAAAAATCTACCATTTCAGAAGAGAATTTCAAAACCACATGTAACCACAGGTTAAATTTCAGTTTGAACAGTCCATTAGGACCTGAAAATCACATAACACTGAAAACACTTCAGAAGACATGAATGGTATAATGACATCTTAATTTCTTAGGACATGGCTGGAAGAGAATTCAGCTCTGATTTAGGACATGGGGGAGAAATCAGTTCTGATGTAGTAAGCTCAGTAACAATAGTGCTGTCAGTAAGGAGCTAGATGAGGGCCATGCAATTTTGTTTGTGATCCTCCTTGAGTATTTTGTCATCAAAGCATGCAGATACTCTTATCTAAATAGCTAAAACTACATCTCAAAAGATAAACAAATTTCAGATTGTACTGTACCCATAGAAGAACATACCCTGGCATGTTTTTGGCATATGAGCAATGAAACACCTGAAAGAAAAAGTGAGTTCATGACCATTCATTGTTGTGTAAGCAAAATATTCAGCAGAATTTCTTTGATGACAGTGGCAGTGAAAGTTGTAGGCAGGGGATCAGGAGTAAGTGGTAGATCAGCATTAGACATCTGAGAATTTTTTGTTAATGAAGTATAGGAATCTACTAATTTTCTTAATAGGGCTCACCAGTGAACCTGTGATAAATGGAATTTTCTCCACCATTACTGTCAGTCCGTGAAAACCTTTGCTTTCAAAGGGCAGTTCTGAGGATGGAGATGGACCTTACCGAGAGACACTTGTTCATGCCTGCTGCATTCCCAGTGACCTGCCTTGGCAGGTTCAGAAGACCACATTCCAGTGAGGTCCTCTGAGAACCACTTAACATTGAAAACATATCAGACCTAAGTAAGTAGGGTTTTATCTTTCCAGTTTCCTCTCTCAAAAATAAACTCTATTATATAATGAAACCTGCTGTAACAACCACACCATTGCCTATTCAAAGCTTTAAAGACGGTTTGTATTGGCAAATAACCCAACCTATCTTTAAGTGTCTAACTCACTCCTGTTTAAATGACTCTCTGTCTTTTCTTCCTAACCTCTCCTTCTCTCTGCAGTTACTGCTAGTCAATCTGGAGATCAAAGATTTTGCAGTTTCATTTTTACGTGCTTTGTGTTTCCACCTAATTAAATAGTCTTTTAAATTTAAATGTAATAATACCACTGAGGTAGTTATAGAAATATAAGTGTTCTACACTGGTAGTGTAAAAAATGGTGCTGACATTTGCACAACAGATGTTCAGATTGGAAATACTAATGAGACCAATTGTTATGGGCTGTCTAGAAACAAAAAAAGGACCCTAAATAAACACAAAATACCATTTTTTTAAGCCAAATGAAGTACTAAGAGAGAATTTCAGGTCCGTAGTGGTGTTGGGGTGGGTATGAAAGTGGTGGTCTCCACAAAGGGTTGTGGGCAAAAGGGACATCTCAGTCCAAGATTAATTCTCTGATATTATTTTTAGAAGGCTGGTCTGATTTTCAGCAATGCTGGCTGTCTCCAAAGAGCAGCAGACAGTGATGCAGGATAGGTATGGCTTTATCATCTACTTGATTATGTACAAAGTATGGTAAAAGGGAAAAAAAATAGATGACTTTGAAAGACTCAGTGGTAAAAGCCCCATAATATCAAGGAAACTGGTTTGGTCTCACTGACATCAGAATCCACTGGCCATGGGGCTGCAGCATCTGTGGTTCACATGGGACCATGAAGGGAGGCATCTCTGACTCTGAGCTCAGTATTATCTATGCATTTTCAACAGGAAATTCAGATGTTAGAGATGATTTCAGAAGTATCAAATGAATTTAAGCTTATTACCATGTTATATAAGATCAAATTTCTAGCTATTTCTTCAATCAGCATTTGTTGTATGACTGAACAGTAATAAAGATTTCAGAAATATGATGAAGCTGTACATTTGCAGTAAATGAAGAACCTGTGTGTATTACAAATGTGTCCACAGAGCTCTATCTGCACAGATACTTGTCATTCAAACAGATCTCCTTATATTAATTCTCTTTTTCTAATTGGTAAATGGAGGTAATATGGCATTTAAATCATTACTGTTATGTGATTGACATATGTCTAGGCTGAAACAGAAGCACAACACACAACCTTTGTAAATAGAAAACAAACCAGTGAAGAAGTTGAGTCATGTCTGCTTTTTCATTTGAAGAACAGCAAGTGCAAAATTTGTAAGAATTCCAGTTATGTTGAAGACCTACTTATGGGACAATTCTATTCCTTACTTTGGATAACTGCAGGGATATGTGCTTACATATTTTCTGGTGATGTATGTAAATACATGAACAGATCTGTAATGTATAAGGTATATGCTTTTGGTCATTAATTACTGCTTTTAGCTGTTAGCTTTAGCATTTTAAGTTTTCATGAAAAATAAAAAAGTATATCCCACAGTAAAATAGTACCAGCTTATAGGTTCATAGAAAACAGCAAGAAAACACATTTTTAATTAAAAAAAAAAAAAAGTGATTCAATAAAATGGAACCAGCTTTTTTTCTCAACACTGAAATATGAGTCTTCATAAAAATGTCTTGTTTTGTACAAATAACCAACAAGCCCAATCAAACTCAGTTTTAAACTTGACTTTTCTGAATAATGTTCTGATTATTAAATGAAAGTTATAATTTTAACCAATTAGCTTCTTAATTTCAATGCATTTCCTCCTTAAAAAAAAAAAAAAAAAGTTGTGTCTTTTAAATAATGAAGCAAACAAATTCATATATGCAAGTATTCCACAAATTTAACAAAATCTATAGATTATACAGCTGCCACATTAGCAGGTCGATAACTTTTAAGCCTTTGCTTTGGTAGAAATGAACTGGTAGAAGGAGAAACAGTAGCAGGTTGTCATTGCCTGCTAAGGATAAGAATAGCTTTATAATTACACATTTTTTTCTATACAGATAAAGATGGCTTTGAATTATAATTTTTTTTTCCAGGGTGCTGTATATTTTAAAAATGTAGGAAGGAAAACATTAAATTATACTGCCTTTTGAATCAAATTAGCTGTAAAAATGAAGTAGAAAAACATTTCCCTTTTCCTGACTGGCTTGCGACTAATTTGGATTTCTTGAAGTTGTACATGCCCGCAAAAAATGATAAATATATTGGAAAAAGGAAGGGAAAAATGAAAGAGTAATCTGGCCATATAAAGCAGCTGATGTAAAGATGGAGAGACATAGCCATAGAAACTAGTCACATAAATAGTCATGAAATGAAAAGTTTCAGATTTGTATTGAAGTAAAAAAAAAACTACTTAGAGAAAGGCCAACAGGCCAGACTAAATAATCCTCGACTTAACGTCCAATTCTGAATCACATATTAGCTGCAGAGATTTTAATGTAAATATGCCATTACACTGTCATTACAGTGATCAGGCTGCATGGCTCACAGGTCACATCTCAGCCACTGTTAATTTTGCAGGCAAAAGCTTTTTTTCTCTTGAAATGTTAATAACTTTCTATTAGTTAATGTAGCGTGACTAAAATTCAGATTAGATATAATTCATTTTAATATCTGTGACTGGCTATCCCGATCATTTAGCAATGGTTTCCAGCTGAATACAAGATGCTAAATTGGAATCATTTGCATAGCCCTGTTAAAGCAATGCCATTCTCTAAATGTAGGCATCTTCAAATTAATTTAAAAGATTTTTTTTTTTTTCTGTTTTTGCTACCAGGATAAAATCTTTTGCTAACTAGTAATTGAAGTTACTATGAGCCTAACACACATCCTTTTTCCTTCTTTCTCAGGAGCAAATGACTAGTTAATATCATTAACCAGTAAGGGAAAAAAAAAAATCCACAATGCTTTTGAGTGCTAAAACAGCCTAATTTGGGACCTGCAGACAGACCAGCCACCACTATTTGCCAACATTGAAATAAATACCCTGTCTTACTCTTAAGCACACTTAGCTGCATTGCTGTATGTCAAAAGTTAGCACTGGATTGACCTTGAAATGATCACCGAATCCACTGGGTTTGTTTAAAGACCTGCTATAAAACATATCATATGTTCATTTAAGGCACAGTTTAGCTAAACTAGTCATCTCTCAGGACCTTCACTGGTTCCTGAAAGTTCAGCATGCTGGAAAAATGTGAGTTGTTATTAATTGCTAATATTCTTCCGTTAATATGTACATATAAAACCATTTAATGGTAATGGGGCATACATTAGCTCCACAAGAAGAGAATGGCCCTTCAACTTACCAAACCCTATCTTTAAACTCATTTCAATAAACACATAGGGAGGTTTTCTGGGATGACAGCTTGATGCAATATTGAAGAGGGATGGACAGAAAACTCTTTCTTCTAAATTAAATGCAACTAAATAAACACGTCTATTATTTATATTGTATTAGTATGAATTACATATTTAGCATACAATATATATTCCTGCATCCAATAGAAAGTAATGCCTTTTGAATAGTAATTAGACACCTGTACATACAAGGACATAGATCAACTCTGATTTTTTTATTATTTACGTTATCTCAACACCTAAAAGCTCTCCTGGCCAAACCAGGAATCTCATGATGTTGGTGTCTGTACAAATGCAAACATTCACAACCCAAGGAGGACCAAAAGAACTTGGAAACAGAGACAAGATGGTTCCTTCTCCTCATTTACATACATGACACCAACAGCAAGGTCAGAAATAAACAGAATAATGAAAGTGTCATGGACTGACACTGCATCAGATTATATAACTGTAAAATTCAACATGCTTCACAGTGAAAGAATTTACCAGTCTTTAATTTAAAATAATTAAGGGATGTGAGAGAAATAGCTGAGGCTGAAAATAGTGGTTAATATACTTTCATGTTTCTTTACAGCTCCAAAGTGTTTGATGCCTGTGTGATACAAAGCAAAAGACTCCTTGGCTGCAAGTAGGATCCTAAGATTGCTTAGCACCATGGAGTTGTCATCTACCAATTCGTCAAAAATCTTTTGCAACACTTCAAAAAATAAATATGTTGAAAAATCATAAAGAAAATATTTTAGATAACACATAGTTTCATCTATAGGGCAGAATATTATTGCTATTTTTTTCCTGTTGCTGTTAAAAGAACAGTAGTCATTTATTTAAAAATGTAAATACAGAGTACGAAAATTCATGATCTCTCTGTCAGTCTTGGAGCCTGATGGCTCTGTGAGAAAACAGTGCAGTCTCAGTGTGAGGCACCACCTGACTACCAGATGTAAGACAGTTGTGTATGCAGGAGGGAACTGAGGCATGATGGTGTCAAATCTGTTGATCTGCTAATATATATATATTTATATATATGTAATATCCCTCTGCCTTTGTCTCAGTAGGGGGCTTGTTCAGACAATTTAAATGTGATTTTCTCTATCTATGTCTTCTACTTTCACTTAAAAACTGCAGTGTGTTCTGGAATGTTTTGTCTGCTCAAGATTTAAATGACTGCCAGCACTTTCAGTGGGAGTTTTTTCTGATCCCCAGCTCAGTTTCCTTCTCTCAGCTGGTCATAAAACTACCCATCAACTTCATGAAAATGCTTATGTGCAAGAACGTTAGACAGATGTGCTTTTGCATTTTAAATTAATTTGCACCCATTTTTACATGGGAACAAAACTTTCATGTGCCGGATTAATAGTCAAAATTGTTTATCTTGCATAATTAACTGACCACTTAAGCAGCCTTGAGTCTGGAGTTTCTTTTTTATAGTTCAGTCATAAAAATCAGAGGTTTGGGCTGGTTTGTTTCTTTGTTGTTTGCGTTTGGGTTTTTAATTTTTTTTTTATTTTTTTTCAGGAAGAATATTTAAAGTCATAGATAGAATACTAACAAATATAAATTGGCTTCTGCCGAGATAAATACTAAGTTTTATGTAAATGCTCACTGGTATTGTAACATTAGAAAGAAGAAAGCTTGAAGCAACAAGTTTTGATATCCATTAAAGACTTAATATAAAATTGAGACCTGAATATTCCAAATGTTCAGAAGTTTGTTGATGGCCTAGAGGGATCCAAGAGATTGTTGGCACCAAACAACCCCTGATCCTTTGTGTACAGTTAGTTTTGAATTGGTAATTTTGGTTTCAGATGTCTTAATAAATTAATTGTTCCATATAACTTGGTTGTATTGTTAGAACTTTGGGGAAAAATGATACTGCAGCAAGCAGAAATGAGCAGGAAAACCATTAAATCTATGCAAACAGATAAACCAAAGGCAACGATAGTCTTTTCTGAATCTGTTGGGTGGCCAGATGTAGCACAGAGGAGAGCATACCTATTAACTGCAGTCACTGAGGTTTTCCAGGGTTTTGTGCGTTCTGTTCTGCCTCTCTCTCCAGAACTGTGGCAAATAGGTTTACTGTTAAGGAAGCCCAAATGAGCTTCTTGCTTGGATGGGGAAAAGAAAGTTACTTCTAAATATTTTAATTGCTTCCATTTTGGCTGGGAGTAAAAAGGCTTATCAGCAATCACAGCCTCAAAGCACGGAAATCTTTTTTTACCTTGTCAGTGAGCAAAAGTGCTTATGCACAACCCAATTTTACATTGACTAAGTTCGTTGTTCTGTTCCAATGTTGCCATCACAAATTTTCTCTGTACAATATACAATTTCAAAATTATTTTGCATATATTTGATCTCTTTTTCAGATACCAACTGGAAGACTTGTCAGCAATTCTCTAGGACAAAAAAAACTAATGGTAACTGCTGTCTGGGGGTGGGTTGTGATGAGAATTAAGGGTCGAATTAAATTCTGTAGTCTCAGACCCCAGATAGTTCAGCCTGTTGCTTTAAGACTGTTTTGTTTACACAGTCAAAATAGACTGCACCCTTTCAAAACTGCAGAAAATGCAGAGCAGCTTATTGTGTATATTCATGGAAAAGAAAATGCTACATTCACACCAGGTATTCCCATATAGAAAACACTGTAGGGCAGGGGTGGCTTTGTTGAATTCAGGACAGTGAAACAAAATCATGTAATTAATTCAGTCATTTGGAGCTGTCTTTATGTAACTTGGAGAACTCCAAATAATCTGACTGATAGAATTTTTATCAATCATTCCCTTCGTTTAAAAAACCTCAAACATGTATGAGGCGATCATGACCAGTTTACAGATATTTTGTTAGTAGAAGAAAATAAATTCAGCAGATAAATTATGTATTACAAATTATTCACCTAGGAACTAATACAGAACACTGTTATATTGCAAAGTTCTGGACTGTATTTATACCTTTGTTTGACCAATCATCAGATGGACACACAGTGGCATATTATGTGTAAGCACTTTTCTTAGGGATTTTCTGGTATAAATTCAATGGTTAGCAGCTTCTCTTTCATGTTGTGCTTCTAGCCAACCTGCTACAATATACTTTTCCTCAGGAAAGGTGGCTTCTTTCATAATGCACATGGAATAAAGAGTTTTGTGGCTCACTTCTGGACTCAAGAGGGAGATTATTCCAGCTGCCCCTATCTAAAGTCTGTGCTCAAGTGCATAGGTCAGAGAATTCTCCAGCCAAGAGCTAATACAGCTTGTTGTGCCTTCTGAGATTTCTGGTTTAGGAACACAGTTCTTGCAATGTGACTCTGTGGCCATAGAAAAAAATAGGCCCTTTATACCACATTTGAAAAATAGCACCCTTTGTCTACCTCCTAAATTGTAAGAGGAATATATAGTGAAGTGCTCAGCTTGCCCTTTTTTCTAGATCTATATCCTCTAGGGCATTGAACTGAAGTTACTCGTGTCTCAGATCAAAGTCATTTCACTTAGAAACTCAGGTTGAGCTTGAAGGCACAGTCTCTTAAGTGAAGGTCAATGGTTTAGCCATTACAGCACCCAACCCCAAATTATTTTTGCAATTAGTAATATTTATATCTGTTTTTATAGTGTAAAAGAATAAAGAAAGGATAGTCAGCATTTTCAAGAAATACAAGTTAAAGGTGTCCTATCATTTAGAATGATATATCATGTTAGAAAGGAAACTTAAAAGCTGGCATATGCAATCTAAAATTAAATACAGATTTTGAATTTCAGGCTGTGAAGCTAAAAAGATCAAAGGAAACTCTTTACAGTTCTTTGGAATTTGGTATTATACTTCCCGGGAGGTCATTTACTCCCATAATTTAGTCTGACTTATTTTGGCTTCAGTTCCATTAAAAGTATGTAGCAAAAAGAGGGCCTCTTTTTACTTTAATTTTTAACTGCAACCTGTCAGTTAAAGGAAAAAAAAAAAAAAAAAAGGAGAAAAAAGAGTGTCTGGAAGAGGATGATCTACAGAAGTACTAATAGCTTTCAAATCTTTTGACTTTTTGAGCCTGATATGGCTAGAAACTTATCTGGAAAGATTGTATTTTAACCCTTTTGACTGTTCTTGGGCATAATATGTGCTTTTATCGAAAGGGAACTTATTCACTGCCCTTGAACATATTCTGTCATTTCCACAATAACATCTCCCTTGACTTCAATGCCTTGCCTTGTTGGACAAAATAATAGGAGGACCCTAAGTTTAAGGTTCCTTTAGGCAAACATCAAAAGCACGCCTGTTATAAGTCCGAGAAGTATCCAGAAGTTTACCTACTGTCTGGAGAAACCCAAAAATGAGCAGGATACCTGCTGGGATGTGCAAGCAGTGCAGATGGGACTGAGCAGACTAAAATGTCTTACTGCACTGTGTTTTGAGAAGAAGAAAAGCAGGAGTAGTTCAAAAAGATGAGAAAAATTTAAAAGAGCTTTTGCCTTTCAGAAAAGATGTGGTATAGTCATGAGTTCATTCTGTAATTTATCTATACCAGTTTCCACAAACAGGACCTAAAATAAAAAAATATAAGAGACACAGGTACTTTATCTGCTAAGAACACATCAAGGCCACTTGGTAGGAGCAGGAGGCAGTAACAGAATGCTCTTTGCTGAACTAGGAGGTTACCTTCCCCCACCAGCACCTCTCCTTTTTCCACTGAGGAATGAAAAGACAGATGAACTTTCTATTTGCAAGACATTGGCCTTGGCCAAGTGTAAGGCTTGGGAATGGGACAGAGAGATCCAGCTTATAAAAGGGTTTTCCCCTTGCTTGACATTCATTCTTTCAACTGATCCTGAAGAGAGTCCCAGCAAAACCTCCCAAGAGCTGCATGATGCTAATTCATCTGTTGCACTGTAGGATGTATTTGCACTAATGGGGACAATTCAGCCTTACGGGTTGTGTCCAATGCTGCTCTATGTCTATTTATTTATTTATTATTTTATTCTTGTTTTGAACACATACATTTTTGTCACCTTACACTGCAGCAGCTATTTTCATCATCTTATGCTGCAGTACCTGGTTCAGTGGGATGCTCAACCTGATGGTGACTCTTATTTGTTCACCCTGTCTCTCCTTGTTGGCTTTCATTTAGTCTCTAAATTGTTATGACTAGAAGTTTTTAAGTGTTGCTTTCCTTTCTCTGCAATGAAGTAGGCAAAATAAAACTACAAAACCAAAAGTCGTCTTGGACCATAAAGGATGTGATAGACTGGCCTTATCTCTGTCACTTGGGAAAACTGGGGCTTTTGCTGTTCCATTAGAGTAGACTAATGATGGTCTAGCGTATACTAATAATTTCCCAGCAAGATATGTGCTTGAAAATATCTTCCCATATGATTAATGCTTCTGAAAACATAGCTGTTTCCATCTGACAAATGGAAATGGATTAGAAATGTTGCAAAAGCTTTTTTTTTGCAAGTAAAAGGAGTAGCGGCAGCAGAGAGGTTAATTCTCCTCTTTTCATGCAGGTATCTTCTTAGAAGAGAAGTGATTAAAGGAGTTTCTTTTTTGGCATAAAAGTGTTTTTCTAATCTTGTTGAAGTGCCTAAAATGTGTTTGAAGAGCCAGATAAAAGCATGGACTTCTTATTTAATGAGTTACCAGTTATATGTTCCAGTGTTTATTTTGCTCTGTCATTGAAACATATTTTCTTAAAATGTCTTTTCCCTCAGCAATAGGTAAAAATTATGCAAGACATTTAGGATGAATTTCAACATTAGGTACAAAAGAATAGCTTTCCCTTAAACTGGTATAACAGACAAAGCCAGAAACACTGTGCATTTAAAAAAAATGTTGAGCATATTTTAATTTCTCAGGGACACTTGGAACAACATCAGAATTTGTGTTGCAGTTTCTCATCAAGTTACCCAATAGACTGAGGGTGTCCAGGAAAAATTAGCCTGTTCCTGCCAGCTGTGGTACCCAAAATGATTGTGCTGATTAACTAATGGCAGGAATCTGATCTCCGAAGTCTTATTTTGGTTATTCCCTTTTTCCTTTTTCTCCTTTCCTTTCCTTTCCCACTTTGCTTTTTTTATTTTATTTTTTTTTTTTCCCTAAAATGAGAGTTAAATTATTTTCTTTATTTGGGTTTCAAACATTCAAGCCTAATAGAAAATTATTAAAAAAGTTTCTCTTCATTTCAATCACAATTGATAGAATCTCCCCCTTCCATGCTACATGGAAGAAAAAAACCTCACTATAGTCAAGGAATTGTCTAGATAAAAAGACTAGCATTGTACCACGCTGCAAATGTTCTCCGCTGGTATTAGATCCTTCAGTGGAAAATTAGGTGCAGGCCTAGGTTGTTTATTGAACTAAAGGCATACATGCACTAAAGACAGCTCTCTGTTCTTACAAAGGTATCGACTGCTTCTATCATCATAGGATTCCCCACTATGCTTTACCACTGGGGAAGGAATAGATCCAAAGCAGAGAAAGAAAAGGTATCTGAGCACATGCAGAACTTCCCTGAACAGCAGTGGCTTTTTGTACTTCTACCACGTATTCGAGAAACTATTATGACTAAAAAAGAAATCCAGAGGCAGAGATGATACATGCAAAATGAGGCTTACTTGTGATCTCTGAGGACCCAGTTCTCCACTGAGCAGCACACATTCCCTGGAACCATGTGTCTGCAAGTGTCCTGCATACAGCTGGACATCTAAACAGGTTGACCTTCATGGACCACACAATAGATTCATGGGTTAAAAATGGAGTGAGGAGATTTCACTACAGCATGGAATGTGGTTGACTTGAAAATAAATTAGTGTAGCATGTTAGGAGAAGTTCTAATTGTACCTACTCCTCACATAAATAGTTGGTTGTTACATTAACTGCGCTGTTCTCATCAATTGCGATTCTCCATGTTAAATACTTCTTTTTTACTATTCCTCTGTCCTCTACATCTAAACCTGTCTGCCCTCTCTTTCCCCAGAAATTGCAAAAGTTGGAAGGCGCAGCAGTCCAGCCTCGGTATCCATTGAGATCAAACCTAAAGAAATGGACCCATCTCTATTCAAAATGATTTTCCTTTATACAAAAAATACAAAGGAAACTGAAGCTACATTTCTAAATACTGAAAAGCAAAGAATAAAAGGTGACTTTTCCCTTAAAATGTTCTATGTCAACGTCATTTAGTTCTTTGGCAAATCCCAGGATATTCTAGGGCAACTAGTTTAGGGTAGCAAGCCATGAACGTACCTTTTCATTAGCCCCTTATTTTCAAACAGAGGCCTGCAGAAATTCCAGTGCTCTGAACCCTCACAGGGGGATGGAGCAATCAGAAAAGATCTTGTTATAACTGTCCTTCTCCAAAGTTTACTTTTTTTCTTCTTTTTTAAGTACCCTTCTCTGGGAAAAGACAACCCAGGTTTAGCTGAATATGTCCTCACTGTGACATCTTCCAGTATTTTCCTGTGTTTGTCAATGGCACCAGTCACTTGTAGCATTGTTTTCTATTTGTCTCTGGGTAGGTTGCATGACAGGAAGCTGAAATGCAAGATGGAATAACTTTTGTACATGGATATGTTTTGTGAGATCATGCTCTATATATGCTAAAGCTTGTGCTCTTCCAGTGTAAACCCATGATTATCATATAGTTAGACAGAAGCAGTACTTACACAAGGCTAGTGCCTTGCTCTTGTCTGCTGCTTTCTGTGACTCATCCTTCAAGACGGAATCTTTATTTAGCATTAGGAATACCTTGAATATGCTTCTGTCATCCCTAGCAACCCTCCTATACTTTGTACCATGGTCTTTCCAAGATAATTGGTTTGTTTTTTTTTTTTTCTCTTTTCCCTTTTTCTTTCTTCATTAAAACAGCCTTTTTATTCCTTTCTTTTCTGCCATAGAAACAGCTTTTTTTCCTGTGTAAAAAAAAACCAAAACAAAACAACCAACCAAACAAACAAAACAAACAAAAAACAAAAAACCTTTTGCTTACATCTGAGAAGTTAAACTTCTCAATGTGGATCTTCAGCTTATGGGTTCTCTCTTCAGAACAGTGAATCTCCTTCATTGTTCTCCAAAATCCTACTACAAACTGTTTAAATAATAATAATAATAAAGAAATTTGCTGTATTTTGGAACTCTATGTGAATGACTTTATATAGAAATTACAAGCAAATAATAGAGTGATATTGAGATTGCAACATGATGCAAGGAAAGTGACGCAATTTAAGCCAGTCAATAATTGTTAATGAAACCTAGATCTCATCAGAATGACTTTCAATTTTTTGATGAAAACTTTAGGATATTATGCATATATAGGGAAAAATTACAGTTTTTATGAAAAGTGCTTTGATTTGATATCATCCAATATTTCATTACAAAACCTGAATATAAAGAGAGATTATGGTACATATTAAATGGGTTAAACATGATGTTGGTCTCAAAATGTAGTTGGAAATGCTGGATCATCCACTGAGTATGGTTGTTTCTAGTTTGTTGTTAATCACTACATTTGGTATCTTAATTCATGATGTGGAAGCTGAGAGTCAAATTGTAGAAAATACTAAGACTGTGAACAGAGCTTATAAATGAAGTGAAGGAATAATGAAAACTGTTTAGGCTACTTTGGCCACAATTAACTTGGGCACAATCAAACTATGCTGATGAAGGTAAGATCATATATTGAGGAAAAACAAAGAATGTGCATGAGTTCTTAAAGGAGATTGCATTTGTCCTAGAAAAAGAATACACTGAAAGGATTAGCAGGCAAATAATGGTTCTGTGTAAAATTTGAATGAGACCATGAACCCAAAAGGTCCTGTCTAAACCCTGGTGAGTTAAAAAAGGACTATAAGTAGAAATCTCAATTGTCTCTATGGTGAGCGATGACCTCTCCTGAAATACTGCGTCTTATTCCAGAAACCATACGTGTAGAGTTGTAGAATAATACAAGAGGAGTATGAGAAGAGAATGGAGTATGATTAAAGACAAAATACTCTGCTGTGTATTGAGAAACTCTTAGAACATTGCCCATCAATTTGTCAAAGTAAAAATTAAGGTCTGATTGAATTGCAGTCTATACGCATGTATATGAAAAAGAAATGTGATAATACATGACTTTCCAGTCTATTTGGTAAAAAAAGAACAATATTTATTGAATCCAAAGGACCTTGTAAAGTCTTGATTGGAAAAAGGTATAAATTTGTCCTAGTGAAGATTCTTAATCATTGAAACAATTTATGTAGCACTGTAATAGTTTCTACATCACTGAAACTTCAAACATTACAGTATGGACTTTTTTTGTCTGTTTTTGGTTGGTTGGTTCGTTTTGGTTTGTTTTTCTCTGTGTGTGTGTGTATGTGTTTTGTTTTGTTGTTTGGTTTTGTTTGTTTGGGGGTTTTTGTGTGTTTGTTTGTTTGGGGGTTTTTCTGTGGTTTTGTTTTTTCTGAGAGAAAGGAAAAGACTGAGCAAGACTGATTTCAAAGAAATCCTGTGGTATGGAGGAGGTCAGACAAGATGTTTAGGTGTTCCCTTCTGTTTTCACAGTCTATGAATCTAAGCAGGTACTGGTTCAAAGAATTTATCATCTTATCTTCTATGGGATTACTCATATATTTTAAGTTGAACAGACATTTAATCACTTTGCTGGATCAGGGCCAAACAGAGCTGGTATCAGGCCATTTCAGTGCCACTTTTGCAGCTGTGGCAGAATAGGACTTGAAGCTGCTATACTACCAGCGGTCATACTGCTCCAAGTAATTGGTTTTGAAAACAATGTAGATTAAATGGTACAACCAGGACTAATTTTGAAAGGAAGGGAGTACTGGATTGAAATGTGGAACTACTAGTACATGAAAATTACAGCTGTGTGGCTCAAGTGATGCACGGAAGAGGTTTTTGGAATTCTATCACAATATTAGTACAGGGTGTACTGCTATAAAAGCACTGCTTTTGCAGGGAGATGCTACACTAAGGTACAAATTATCTTCAGATAAACTGTACACACAATGGAAGATGGTTCTAATCACTTTCTTAACTGATGCAGCTACAGTTGTATTACATGGTTGTGCTGGCAACTTTTTTGTAACATAAATTAGCTATTGTTGCTTGCTTTCTTTTGTTAGTTTTCTCAATCCCTGCCCTATGTAATAACTAAATTATTTTATTTATGTGCAGAGATGCAGGATTATGTCTGCGGAAAGGATGCCTGAGCATTTTACAGAATTCATCTGGCTTTGATGTGCGGCAGATCAAATTGAAATTCTAAAAAGAGCTGTATGGAAAGGATATTTTAAAAGACTTATAATCTTACTGAACCAAGTCACTGTCCTTTTATCCGACAACTTTTTTTTGCTCCTGATATTACTCTCTTTACACTCACCATTGCTACTGTTTGGTAAATGCTTTCCTTTCCTCACATCTCAGATTTCTCCGTCCATCTACTACTATTCTGGCAACATGTTAATAGAGAAGATCTGGTCCCCTTGGCCTGCAGTTTTCATACTATAGTTTACTGTCCACTATGTGTTTTATTTAGTTAGATGTTCCAAGACTATAATATACACACAATAGTACAAAGATAAGTCAAAGTTGTATGTTAATACTGTGTGAGGAGCTAAAGGCTTTCTCCTTCTCCCATCATCACTTTTTCTATTGACAGTAGTAGCTAGGTGAAGTATGTTTGGAAATTACATTCAGAACTGTTACAGTTCCATCTTTTCCCAACTTTCTCAGAGTACATTTGGGAAGTGCTCATTCCATTCAAAATGAATAAGAAAAATACTGTAAGGTATTGCTTGGCCAAAATGCTGATCTCATATGAGATGATGCCAGACCACATCAACTCAATGATACTACTCAGTACCTCAGGAAAACCTCACCCAAAAGAGCAGGTTAACTGCACTTCCTGTTAACTTCCTGGATCACATTCTGTGCCTCCTGCTGCTCCAGGTGAAGTAGAGGAGATGTACATGTCCAAAACAGAAAGTCTCTTAAATAAATGAGAGTATATTTGGTGAACATTTAGACTATGTTATTCAAAAGGTGCCTCATGCACCTTCATACAACTGCTCTGAGGACTGTAACAAGTCAGCCAATCACAGGGCAGTCCTGTTCAGCATCACCTCGGGCAGGGGGCTCGGGACTGAAAGAGTAGAAATAGCAGTACCTTTTTAAGGTGCCCATCAAATTCTATGTCAAGCAGAGCTTTACAGGACACAGAGATTCATGCTTTTAAAGCAGGCACACGTTCTTGTGCATCTCCCACACCTAAAAATACATCTGCAATATCTTTGGGGTTTGTTTTTTGTATTTAAAAGCCCACTTCCTTGGTAAGTCTGTAGGTACACTGCAATTATGCATGCATTAAGCACTAAATGAAAACAAAAGGCATTTAACGTTAATTACACTAGAAAGTCACCATATTGTGATCATACACAGCATCACTATTGCTGCCCAGCTAGATATCCCACTTTCATGCAAACAACAGAACCAAATTGAATTGCATAAAAAGAAGCTACATACTGACTCCCAGCAGTATGTTTTGACAAAACACTTTGTCTACTTAAATGATTTCAGATGCTGTAGTCAAAAGCCTTGACTGCAAATAATGGGTTCATAAAACCTATCTTTAAAATTTTACCTGACAGTAATGCTGTGCAAATATCTGCACTTCTAGTTCACCTTCTCCACTTGTTTACATCAGGATTTTAATAGAGTGGCTGTCACAGAACAACAGCTAAAGGCCACTGTTTGATAAGTTGCTGTAAAAATAGACTGTTTAAAATGAGAATTTCCTTCCTAAATTCAGCTATCACAGAAAGGTGGTGGTTAGGAAAATATTGAAGAGACACAGTATCTAAGAGGACCACTATAAAGTCTTTTTAAGTTCAGTGACATTCTAACCAGAAGTGATTTTATAAGAAACTACATTTCCCATCTGTCTTCAGTTTTACTGAGAAATGAGAAAAATACAAGGAAAAACAGCTAAAGGAAAAGTCAGGAGGTACATAGATAAGTAGATAGATAGATAGACTTTTTTTTTGGGGGGGGGGGAGGGGGGGGTTGTTTTTTGGTTTTTTTTTTTTTGTTTGGCTCAGTCTCCATATATTATATTTGAAGAATAAATTTACTGTATCTCCTTAAATACCTAAAGAAAGAAATTAAACACTAAGGAAAGCCTCCAAAATGTATCTGTAGAGCAAAAAACTAACCATAAATCTTCTGTCAGTCAGTGCCCTGCCATTGTGCTGCTGGCTTTCCCCACGCAGAATGGCTGTGCAGAAGGTAGCTGGTTGTTGACAGCCCTCCATGACCTCCAGACAGGCACATCCAAGGCCCAACTCACAAGAAGCCACCCTACACAGCAGCAAGTCTAATACTGAATTACTCTCATTGTGCAAAGTATGAGGTATGGCGAAGGAGTGTATTTTAGCCTCTCACTTCTTTCCTGAGGAGAAGGCATGATTTGGAGGGAGGTTAACTTTGCTCTAGCAAGAGGAGCGTGTAGCCACTGCTGTGCTCTTCTGTCATGAGGCAGAATTGTACTTTTCTGAGTTTTCTCAAAAAGAGAGCAACTCCCCGTCATCTCTAATAGCTGTTTAAGTGGCATAGCTGAATCCTGTCTGAATTCAATATCATGCAGAGTAAGATTTCTATGGAGCTACCTGTAAGGAGAATATCAAGAGTCAGAAAGGAGGGGAGAGAGTTACAAAATGGCTTAATCTATTTCATTTACTTTAATATTTTGTTCCAAATGTGTCATTGCTCTCTGTTGGAGATCTTCAGTCTCAGTAGATTTTTCTATAGTCCAAAGCCTTGGAAACACAGTAAATAATACTCGTATGTTAAATTTATATACCATGCTTCTTTTTATTTTACCAGAGCTAGAGATATTTATGACCACTTAGTAGCTATGAAGTATAAAGTAGTGCTCTGGGCTGAGTTAGGATAAAATTAATTTTCACAAACAGCTGGGAGGAGCCGCAGCCTGGATAAACAACCGAACCGGCCAATGTAATATTCATAGAATCACAGAATCACAGAATCATAGAATGGCTTGAGTTGGAAGGGACCTTCCAACCTCCCCCTGCGCCCCCCCCCAGCATGGGCAGGGACACCTCCCACTAGACCAGGTTGCTCAAAGCCTCATGCAACCTGGTCTTAAACACTTCCAGGGATGAGACATCCACAACTTCCCTGCAGAACCTGTTCCAGTGTCTCACCACCCTCATAGTAAAGAACTTCTTTCTATTGTCTAATCTAAATCTACACTGCTATAGTTTAAAAAACATTGCTCCTTGTCCTATCACCACATGCCCTTATAAAAGTCCCCTTTGATACTGTACTGATGTCATGCCCACTATATAAGGGGAGGGTTGGCCCAGGTAGGGGGATGTGTGTTTTCAGCATCGTTTCACCATTTTTCTCCCAAGTCACCTTCCCACAGGAGGGGGTCTGGGGATGTGAGGCAACTTACCTTTTTGGGTTTGGTTTGGTTTTGTTGGTTTGGATTTTAGTATGCCCTGATTTACCGCTGTGTAACTTCTGAGACAAAACTTCCAGTTTGGATGAGCTTGTGCTTGATGCAACTCAAGAAAGGAAGACAAGACCAGTAGTCTATGAGAGCAGGTATTACACCTCTAAAGCCCATTTTGACAATGTCTGCTTCCGTTCAGCCACATTTCTCTGATTCCTGTGCCTGTATTATAAAATAATTCCCTTTCTACTTATTCAAAGCTCATTTTATGAATCATTCATATTCATCCATTGATCAGAATACCTCTTCCAGTTGAAAGAATTGGGCTTACCCTCAGGCCTAATACAGCAAATGTCCTGTATGGCTCTCCAGAGCAGTAACACTAATAGCCATAACAGCAGGACTTCACTACAAGTCTCTGGAGTTCCCACTGAAATCAGAGCCTTAATGAGCACATACAAGTCTAAGCCAGAGCATAACACCCCTTTAACCAAAAGAAAATGTTGACCTAGAGCCTGCACAGGTGGGACTATTGAGGAAGAAAACTGAATACTTTCAATTCTGCTAAGTCATTTGGAAAAATAATTATGATTATTTAATGAAGAGTGAGTTTTATAAAACATTAGGGAACTTCATCACACAGAGGGGACTATGAAGCAGGTTTAGTAGTAGTATTGAGGTTAGTAGAATTAGGCAAATATCTATTTTTTTTCTCTAACAAATCACTATATGAGACTGCAAAGACTTTAAATACTTATATACACCACGAGCAATAATAATAGCTTCATATCCCCATGTTTGTTCATTCCCTCCTTATGTTTTCTGTGAATCCATGCAATTATTGCAGGGGATTGGACCCATGCCCAATACTTTGGGCATTACTGCCCTCACAATGCAAAGGGCACAGAACTGGTGTGAGCACCTGTGAAAACCATATGTGCACTGGGCTCCCTAAAGGTGCAAGCCCCTTCCCCTCTCCTCTTCCTGCCTCTGAGGACTGCAGAATGGCCCCATCAAGGAGGCAGATACCTATATTAGACTTCTTTTCCTTTATCTTATCAATACATAGTACTAACATCACAAAACAGCTCCACTTATTTCTTGTATTCCAAGAACTGCTGAAGACATGCATTAGATGTTGTACTTAGACCATGCCCTCAACATCTTTTTTACTGATGATATTAGAATGTCTATAAATTATCAGCATGGTTATTATTAAATAATTTGTACCTCTGCAATGACTTCCAGCAAAGACTGTAAAATGCTTTGGTGTTAAGAGAAACCTCTCAATGGTCTCTGATGAAATAACTATTTCTGGTCAGGACCCTATGGGGAAATATTGCTGTCATATGGGTTTCTATGGTCTTGACTGGTTCAATTCCCAGTCTCACTTTTTTAAGTCTTTTATTATTATGATTATTACTCTTATTACTCTTATTACAGTAAAAATACAAAAGTCTGGATTATTATTGAGACAATCTCTATTCTACCAATGACTTTTAATGTCTCACAGAAGAGTATAAGGGCATACCTTTTTTGCTCATTTGCTGTATGTAAGCCATCTTCATGGAAAAGGGGATCTTAAGTATAGATCTGAAATATAGATCTGATTTTTCTTTCTTCTTTTCCTTTTTTTCCCTACTAAAAGTGCTTGTTTATAAAGAAAGATGACAAGTACAGTGATATTCAAAGTTACTGAGAAATTGACTTGTCTGATACACTATGGGAAAGGATTTAAGAGTATGGCCCCAATACCTGTGCTCTGACCATCAGTCAACAGCTCTGCTCCATATGGCAAGTTGTTTTTAGACCAAGAGTACCTGAGAGATGTGTAAGGAAAATTAAGATTGCATATTGATGGAAAAAATGTAAAATACTCTGAAATATAGGAGATAGGGTGATGGAGACTGACCCCAGTGGCCTATTATTTGTGTAATTTTAATTACTCTTCCTTTAATTTAAGCAGCTGACACACACTTTCAGTGGTGTTCAGAAAGTTAATAGGGCAGCTGAGTAAGGATTTTAAGGTCATATTCCTGTCCTTTGTGCTCATTTTATTTATTAGCTGCTGCATTAATATTCTTACGATTACACAAATGATCATTTATGTATATAATGCATCTTAGAATAGTATACAGTGATGAATAATGTAATATTTATCTCTTAGTATGTCTTATCATCCTTGATTCTTCAGCACTAAGCTCACAAAAATACAACAACATTTATATCAAGCTTCTTCACCCTCTACATTATTTCTTAATTATGGTATGTAGTCATCAGTTTGCTGACAACAATTTTCCTGGGTGTCACTCTTTCTTTGATTCTACCTTTCCTGACTGAAATTAAAATATTGACAGAAATAATTTTGCATGAGCAATGGAAAATTCAGAGGCATTTAAAGTAGAGGAGCTTCTACAGTTATCTCTTCTATATATGTACATTTGTCCCTGGTTTCCAGATACATAAACAGTCCATGTCATGCATGTAGCTAAATGATGACACATAACTGAGGTAAATTTTTTCAAGTGAAACAAACCACTATTTGTGTTATAAAAATAAAGATAATCTGATGTTTCTGGGCCATTATATCTTCAGGGGAGAGAGTGAATGGATATTGGTAGACTACCAGTGTGCATAGTTTGGCCTGCTCAGTTTTATAAATTTCCCTCCCATTTATCTGCCCTCTTCTCTATGCAATTCTGTCCCTCTTGATCAGCATAGTGCAGGAAGGAGAGACAAATATGGATCATAGAATTTGCTGGGCACCTGCCTGCAATTCACAGCAGTGGCTCTCAGTAATAAAGATGGACAAGAGAAATAGCCTCCAAGCACTTGGGTGTCAAGCTGGAGATCCCAGAGGGGTTCTCCATGCAGAAAGATGCTGGTATGGAGACAGTGCAGTTCTGAGACAGCCCTGCTGAACCCATTGCAGCAGGGATAGAGGAATGCACATGACATTTGTCTTCTGGAGACATCTCTCTGCATTTCTGTCCCTGCAGGCAGGTCCCCACTCAACCACTGCTTGGCTGGACATGAAGCCTGCAAAAGGGGAAACTCCCTGTTCCCACCCCTCAGACAGAGATGTGCCACCTTGCAATGCTGTGCCTCTCACACCTAAGGTTGGTAATCAGAGTTTAAGGTAAAGGACACACTAATGAGATCTGTTGGAAAAACAAAAGCTGGATTTATGGCTCTTAAAATATTTCTCATAATTCCTTGTGTGTTTTTGTGAATATATATTTTTTTTTCTGTATAGGCACAATTCATTGCTTTTCTCTGTAGAGGTTATGTTATGATGGACCTTGTAAAATCTCGTAGGTTTTATAAACAACAGTGTGTATGATGTAGTGACACACGTCAGTAAGTATTTTCTGGTTTAAATTCATTACAGTGAATCGATCTCATAATGTTAACAAATCTTTTTACGTATCATCCTGAAATGTCTATTCGACTTAAAACAGCAAGGTTTAGACATTGAGCAATGGGTAATGAGATCATGGTCAGCATTAGGATGTGAAGAGTTATAGAGATATGAGCGGTAGTGTGTTTTCCCGCTGTCAATAAATATTGTAACTCCTAAATCAGACAATGTTGCAGTAATATCAAGACCCAGCAATCTAAAGGTGGCATAAAAAATTCAAGAGCATGAAGGGGACAGGCTACAGAGTCAGAACTGCTTAGCACTTCACAGGGTGTGTGTGTGGTCAAGGCAAATTTCAGATACGATGCATTGTCATCCTTCTATATTTAGTTGCACAACTGCGAGAAAATTCAATCTTCAGTCCAGCATACAAACAGATTGGCCTGTGGAAATGCACGTCATTTTAATCCCAACATGCTAATGTCCCCTGTGTGAATATAGATTTCTCAATTAAACTGAAGTAATTTGATGAAAGAACAAGTCTCACAGTCACAAGTAAATGTTTCAGTAACAGCAGCCTCAGCTATTTATTGCTGGAGAAATTTTGTCCACTGGATGGTGCATAGACAAGACTTAAAGCTGTACATGGATGGTTTCTTTGCTCATATGCACCCCAAAATGTACTTTTCTGTGGGAAAACCATGAAGTAGTCCACAACTAGGCAGTGCTATTGAGAATGCATCTCTATATCCCATAGAGTTAAATTCCCCCTTGGAGCTAGTGCAGCGATATGGAGCTCTGATGGTTTTTTTGGGATCTCCTTTGATGTAGGTCTGAGCCTACTTCTTTCTAAGAAATCTTCAGACACACAGGCTATTTTAAGGGATAGGACAAAATGTGTGTCTCCAGCCAAAGAATAGGAATCATAAATGGGTGAAATGACCTCACATTAATACAGCCCATGTAGCTTTATCTACTTACAGTGTTTTATATTTTTAACTACTGGATATTTATAAAAAGCCACTATCTCTATTGGCATTTGACAAAGGACACAGTTAAATGGACCTGGCATTTTCTTATTCATGTTGTTGAGCTACTTGAATTAAGGTTCAGGCACCATATGATACTGTATATTTTATGGATTAAAAAAAAAGACCTAATTCCTGCGTAGACAACAAGATCTAACATTTCTTGCTGAGAAGTTTGACTTAATTCTTTTTTATAAATAGAAAAGTATTTTTTCCAATTCCTCAGTGATGACCATAATGTAGTGCTTTGTCTCACACTGGTATGTGTCTTGCTTGTGCATGTCTTTATGGATGTTTTTTCCAGAATACATGCTAATTTTATTTTAATTACATTTTTCTCTGAATTGTACTACATTATTTTCTCCCTTTCTTTAGTTTGTTAATTTTTAGGCCATAAATATTATTAACCCACAGAGATTTGTTTCTGCTTTCCTTAGTTAATTAAAGACACCATTGGATTTATCTCGTGCTACTACCAGGAGGGCACAAGTGAAATATCACATTACTAGATGGTTCATTCATTAACATAAAGTATTCGGTGCTTTTGAATACCAGCATTTCAATGTCTCATCTGGGTTTTTTTTTTGTGAGTGTATCTAGGAAGCAGCAGCAGCAATAGAGGGATAAAGAAGAAGGGAGAGACAGATGAAGAGAGGAGAAAAAAGAAAAAAGAGGGAGAATGGCAGAGCTGATAAAATTATGAGGTTTCCTTAAAAAGGAAAAAAGACACAGGCAATTTGAGAAAATGGACAGTGCTCAAGTTAAGCTAGCCTGAAGGCACATCTAACTGTCACCTAGAACATAACATGAGAGTAAGCTAAAGTAATTCCCTACTCTGATACTAACAGAGATTGAATAATTATAAAGCCATTCTTTCCACTCCATGATTTCTGTCTTTTTTGGGGGAAAAAAGCCAAACAAACTACCATATGGTCCTAACAAGTATTACTACTCATTCCACCTAAAATTTACTTATGCAAAGTTATTATTTTTCCAAAAGGAATGATGCCCCAAGATAGATATATAAAGACATTTAGTGCACATTGCACCTACATAGAAAGAGCTTATCACCAAATGTCAGAGAATAAAGATTTCTCCAGAAGCTGTTCATTGTCTCTCTTACTCTCCTGGTGTTACAGTCTGATTTGCCTTTGTCCCGGGGCACAGGTCTGCCATTGGTCCTGACTCGTGGAAGACTTTGGGTTACCTGTAGAGAGACTACATGCGTAGGCATTATCTCAGGCCTCCTTCAAAACTCTTTTCCCTAGGTATTTTTCCACCCTTTTTCTGAGTTTTCATGATTGTATAAAAAAATTAATAGGACTTTGAGCCATATTGCCTTTTCTACCTAATTGCATCAGAGTTTAGGAAGGTGAAGCAATGATATAATAGGGGAGGCTGAGGCTCCATGCCCAAACCAAGGAAATCCACTTACAGAGGGGCCCCATCTGTGTACAGATGTAGGTGGTGTGACCTATTTCTGGGAGACTTTTTTTCCATTTTTGGGATAGACACCAGTAATTCACTCTTCCTTTCTGAGGAACAAAATAAGAACCCAGACACATTGATTATTAATCATTCATCTGGGGACTCTCCTCCCTCTTGACCAATGACATAATCTTCCATGAACAATATGTACACTGAAATTGACATTTGCACACAAAAAAAATCAGGTTATATTGTATGCATCTGCAGTAATAAAAATAGTCATCTTTCAAATCCTCCTTTTTAAAGTCTCACTGAACGGACTTCGATATCTATATAGCATTTATTTTGACCTTCACCTCTCTGATCTCCCTGCACTGGGGAACTGTACAGCAATACAATATAATAGAAGCATACTTTATTAAAATACACATTTAGGCTGAGATCTTCAGAAGCTCCAAAGTTGGGTGCACAGGAAATGTTGCATCCATTTGAAGGTTCAGCCTCTTTAGGCTTCACATAAAATGCCAACTATACATGTCACTCTGAAAGTCAGTTGCATAATTATCTTTTAAACAGCACTGTTGATGTGTTGTGTAATTACAGTAACTCAGCAGGGCATCCAAAACTGAGTCTACTCTTCTGCTTGTTTAAGATCCCTATTTTTTATATCATAGATAATTTAATGTTATCTGTTATGGTAACCAAGAGCTCTAGACAAAGATCAGTCACTCCTACTTGCAGATGAGTCACTATTTTAGCATGTCCTACTTCCAGATTTATTTATTTATTTATTTTACTTTGGTTTGCTTTGCTTTGAGAAAGAATGAGTATGTATACCAGTTGCTACTTCATTTATATAAACTCTGTGTTTTCTTTCACAAAAGATATTCAGAAAATTTGAGTAATTAGGAGACAGCTGTGTTCATTATTGTTAGATTGTTTTATATAGAGATTCTGGTTTTGTTTTAGCAATTCTAATAAAAACCATCTAGGTTTACAGCAAGCAAGTAGCTCATGATAGTTCAGGCTTTTGTACAAATATTAGCCACTAGATGCAAATCTTAGTATTCATGTTAAAAGGATAACATTTTAATTGTGTACAGGTGTGTTACAGAGCATCTCTGAGGCTGGTGGAGTGATTGTGGAGGAAGCAGGATGGGCCAGTGAAAGATGAAGAGCACTAGGAAGTGGAACACCTTTGAGCACTGGGAGGGCTCCATGTCATTAGTATGTATTTTCAGAAGTGTGGTGACTACAGCAACCACAATATAAAGTGCTGCATTTTATTTTTAAAATAACATCCTTAAAACCATGCACTTACAGAAAATAACTGTATTTTTAAAAAATTAATAATTATCTTGGATGATGAATCATTAAGCACTGTAACTTTAATCAGTGACTCCCTGCAGAAACAAATGCTGAAATATATGAGAAAATATTAGTCCTAATGATTTTTCTTTGGAAAATATTACTAGTATAGTAATTTTAATTAAGTAAGAATTTAGCACTTTTGTATTTATATTCCCAATGTCAAATTCTTTTGTTATCACACTTACACCTCTGTTATTAATGTTAGCCATGGTTTGCAAAAGAGGAAAAGCTAGTTATCAATGAATAATTCAGGCTCCATAACTGTCAGACCTCATTATTTTAAATAAGGCCTGGTAGTTCCAGTTGTAACCGGCTAATTGCATCATTTAAACTTAAACTGTTAGAATATTTCATATAATTAACAATTTTAAAAACTTTTAATACATTCAAAACTACTGTAGTACATAGGGCAATTTGCTTTAAATCAGTCTAAGAGAACAGAGAGAAATGTGAGTTGTGATATGAGTCTTTAAGTTCTTAAAAAAAAAAAAAAGAAAAACTGGTGAAATTGATATATCTAATAGATAAAATGAAACCCTATCATTAGAGTGAAATGATGTAAAATACTTGTAAAAGTGGAAGCTGAAAAAATTAAAACACCTGAAACTAATGAACTAAGATGTAACGTAACACCCCATGAAGCCCTGTTGCAAGATAGTTCTCATGCTGTCAATGAAAATGTTTCCTATTGTGTGGCCATATTCTCTGCTCTGGTTTGTTTTCTGGCAGCAAACATGTAATTCCCAAAGCAGCTACAAATAGATGCCATGCTGAACTTTACAAAAATTGAACCACTGCTTTTCCAAAAATATCCAGGAAGTTATTTCAATTTGTTAATAATTTTAATTTGTAATTAGATAATTTTAACAATATTGGTTTGTTTTACCTGTTAATAATTTACCCTTAAAAATACAGACTTCATAAAGTGAGAAGGAAATACATTTTACATACACTTCTCTTCACAGTGTATGCCAATCAGGAACAGTCAAGGGCCATTTATATACTAGACAAATCTTAATATGCTGGTTTAATCTTTCTCTTCAGCTTCATTCTCAGATTATATCCAGCAGTTTATTATATGCATCCAGCAACTGTAAAATAAGAGAGGTTAATATATACTTTTAAATGTGCCTATTAAAAAAGACAATACAAATCAGCCCTGTCCTGAAAGCTATTTTTATGTAGCACATTAAGACTTGTATGGTAAAGGAACATTATCCTCATTTTCCAGATGGGACTCTGAAGTTCAAGGTAAGCTATATGTGATTTCTGTAGTCTCTCTCTCCCCTCATACTTCTGAAACAAACCTAGTTCATCTGCTACTCAGAGTCTGGCTTACAGCTGTAACAGAATGCTGTAAGAGAAAACATGGTAGACTACCTGAGTGTTGTAAAAATGGAAAAAACTGTATCTGTTGTCTCTGAAATCACTTTCAGACCATATTATTTCTTTCTTTATTTAATTTAAAAAAGAAATTAAAAAAACACTACAACCCTCAACTCTCATGTTGAAACTATATATTTCAGCCCACATACCCATTAAGAACATCATTAAAGTTGTGGAGGTTACACAGCAAGGGCTTGGATCTTATCTGATATGTAGCAGCCTTGCATTGTTGGATATCTTGTAAAAGCCACCCCTACATTTCTGCATCATACTGGAGGTCATTACAGAATACATGCAGGATACATACAGAAACTGTGTGTGTTCTTGTGTTTGAGAGCAGAATCAGTGCACCATACAGATTAGCTTCCTAGGTTTTCCACATGCTGAAACAGGCATTTCTACTCATCCAAAAACCACATCTAGCAATAATTGGTCCCCACAGAGATGCACACTATCATATTCTCACATTCTTCTGAGATCTGTAAAGTAAAAGCCCAGGTTTCTTAGGAGATGTATCTCTTAAGAAGATAGACAGCATCAGGCTGAGTTTTGCAAATCTTTGCTTAAGGCACATTTAAAGACCATAAACATTCTCTCTCCTCCCCTCAATTCTAACCTCCTTCTTCATGGGAGCTTTGCACCCTCTGGACAGGAGTCAGCAGAGGGTTTCTTCAGGTTAGTCAGGTAAGATTTGAAATTTTCCATGCTACCTGTATTTGGACTAGAAACATAAGAAAGCTATCACAATTATAGGCTTGGAATGTCTTATTTTTACCAATTGCTATATATATATATTTTATGTCAATCACAAAGGCAATGGTTCTTCCACCTCAGAATGCAACAAAGTAATATGCCATAGAAAGCTGAATAACTCCTCCAGTTAATACTTTAACTACCAAAAAGAAGTCATGCTATGTTTGGATAATATATCATAAAAAGGAAGGTAGACGAGACTGAAGATGATGCATCAGACATGATCTAGGTGTCTATAGTTGGTTGTAAACCTTTATCATATACTTAGGGATAGTTCAAGATCTTTAACTCCCAAGTCCTAAGTTGTCCCTGCTTAGACTGTACTTTCTGGTGCTTCTGGTGGCTAATACTAGTGCCTTTAGTTGTCAGATTTGAGATTGGCATTCACAGGTTAAGGTGCCCCAACAGGGTCACAGCTCTGGCACTCAGTGCCTGCAAGCTCCTTTCATTTCGTTCTGATTTTTTTCACTGAAGGATTTTTATTAGGTAAGTCCCTCACATTTAACTGGGTTAACCACAGAGTCAACACTTAGAGACAATGCATTTGTAGCAGGGATAAAATGGGCAATAATGGTGCTCATATGATATATATTTTGTTTCATAGTATGTCCAATGACATAGAATAATATTCACAACTGTATACATGCAAGACAAGACAATACAATCAAACAAAATTCAAACAAAAAGTAAATTTGTAATGTTCAATGAAGAGACCATTAAAATGCTAATAATTTTGAAAGTCATGTTATAATGATATTTCTAATTTAAATCCATATGGACACCATTCCATAGTCTTAAAGTGTTGTTTGGTTTTTTTTTTTTTTTTTTTTCCTGTGATTTTTTTTTCCCTATCTGATACCAATGGGATATAGTGAAATACAAATTATTAAAACAAGTTGCATTTCAGAGCAAGAAAATATTTGTTCATCTTGTCTTGCAGTGTCTGGAGAATTCTACAATTGTTTACTGTGTTCACTTTCTGTATGCTTTTGTCAGCTCAGCTGTCTGAACTATAACTTCATTTTTAAATATTTTTCTCTGAAAAAATCCATCTAAGTCTCTGAATGTTTTATGTCTGCAGCCATATCAGATATCACAACAAAAAGGAGGCTTATTCTTGTCTGTCTTGAAATTACCCAGTGTTGGCTTCACCCTTGTCAAGGGCTGGCTCCCTGTACAGAAGCTGACAGTCAGGTTTAGGGTATGCTGGATGTGTTTCATCAGTGAAAGGAATCAAGTTTCATTTGTGTACAGAGCATGGTCTTAAAGTCAGTGATTTCACTGATGAAAAAAACAAAAAAAAAAAGGACACCTTTTTTCTTCCAAGCTGTAGGTGCGTGGTTGTAAAACACAGGGTAACTGGAGGCATACCATAAGTGGTAGGTGCAGATACAGCAGGTGAAGAGTTACTATTGCGCATATTCATTCTGAAGGGTCATTCAAAATGTCTCTCTACAAAAAAAGCATGAATGTAAATAATGTCAACTGTCTATGAAAGCAGGTGATTTAGGTCACTGAGCAGTGTACATTGGCTAAATTATATTATTCCTTCAACTACTTAATGTACATCTGAGTTATTCACTCATTAGAGTGAAGAGAGCCAAGGAGAAAAGAAGCTTGGTTTGCTTTGCTTGTCTATAAAATCTTCACTATGGAGAACCATCCACTACTTTAGAAAAAAGAAGAAAACAAAGGGAGGCATGCAGTGCCCTTGAATATTACAAAAAAGTATTTGGAAAGAAAGAATGCGCATGATCTAACCAAAGAGGGAGATCTGAAACTAACTGCAAATGATAAGAAGATACTGAAATGTATGTGAGCATCACTTGAGAACTGTGACAGAGTGAGGCAAGGTTTTATTATTGGGATAAAAATATCACTAAATAGTCTCATTAGTCTTAGATCCATTCTTATTGCAAGAAAGAAACAGATCTGGGAGGGGTGGAGAGAGGGAAGAAAACTCATTCTTTAAAAGTTGTTCAAAAGCTGGAAATTGAGTTAACTTTCAGGCTTTAAAAGTTCCAATTGCATGGTTTTGATTGAAATCAGGCAAAAGTTCTGCTCAAGTATCTTGAAAATTCCTTGTATCTTGAAAAATCCTTGGATCTATTTTCCACAGTGATTGGTAATCACATCTGCACAACTGGGCCAAGGAAGCTTCTGAAAGTTCCACTATGGCCAGCTTTTTGCAGAGGAGAAGAACGCAGTACAAGAGACCTCCTCCTCCAGCATTTTGCATTCAACAATTGATACAGTTTCAGCCTGTCTTGGGGTGGGTGGGGCAGGTACTGTCGTCTTAGTTCTGTTAGGGGATATGCAGGGGAAACAGGTACCCTAAGGCACATTGACCCACCAATCCACAGGACCTTATGAACCAGTCCAGGTTTGCTGTGGAAGAAGGCTTCCTTCACTACAGACAGCTGCTTGAGATGTCAAGGTAGGACAGTGGCTTCGAGTCAGCATGGCATCTGTTGCACAATGTAGCTGCTTACCAGGTTAGAAATCCTGTAATCAAGTGTATTTCAGCATAGGCAGATTGCTGTTACTCTTTTCTGTTTTGGAGCAAATTAGAGAGAGTTTAGCAGTGGCTAAATTCTACTGCTTCTTACTGTTTCCAGCACAATCCATTTATGTGTACTCACGTCTCACCTGAGAATATTCCTGCTCACATATTTTAAGTATGGAAACACTCAGCAACAGATGTATTGAGGATAATTTTTCTGCCAATTACAAAACTACAAGGAGTGCTGTAGTTGAACTATGGGTATGCAGCAGTGAGCTGAGGTAAAGAACAATTTTTGACACAGCCAGTCACAACTGACATTTCTGTTCTTGATCCACTGAATCATCTGAATCCTGTAAGAACATTCATCATGGAAATCGTCTGAGACAGAGAAATAGTCTAAGCTTTCCTACAGCATCTATTCTTGACCCAATCTGCAACGTTAAGAAAGGGCTCTGCTAGCTACATATATTCTCTTCACTCATAAATAACAGGGATGCACCACTTACTGGTCCTAGTCCTTGTGGTTACTGTGGGATTGTCACTGTTTTATTAGTTACTTTTGCACTTTCTGATGTTCCTGTAAAACAACATTCTGTTTCAGTAGATGTGCTTGTCAAGGAAGCGGGGTGAAGGTGGATGGCATGATGAGTGGCTTCCAACACTTTGTTTATGTCTCCACGGGATGGAAGTATTTTGTTAACTCTGTGCTTTCAATATGGATCAGTCACTGCTGACAACATAAATATTTTCAAATATTTCACTGAGAATTGCTGCAAAGCTACAGAAGATTTTCTGCCTATATGACTGAGAATGTCTCCTTTGATTTCAACTTGATTTAATTTTGTAGAAGAAGAGGCAAATACAGGATGAATGATAGTGCAGCCCTCCAACTTGCATTATTGATACTTCCAAAGTGTCCAGTTCAAATGAGGGCAGAATGTTAACAGAACTGAGAGTATCAGTCTGGTGGCTGAAGGACAAAAATAATCTGCCTTTTTGATCTTTGCTGGTCAACAAAAGCATGCTTTGCTTGCTCCAGAAGTCTTTCATGTGAGAGAAAATGGACAGAGATGAAAACCCACATCTGATCTGACACTTCAGCAAGCTGTATTTTCTTACACCCACAGGAGATGTAAGATTTCTGGCCTTTCAGAATAATGGACAGAAGTAAACTAGAAGTCCCTTTCTGAAATGTAGAGAGACACTGATAAAGTTTATGCTGTGTATAAAACATGTCTGTATGCAGAGTTATCACAGTTAAATACCTGGCCTCCACTGAAAAGAGATTGGTCAGAAAATTGGAGGCTCTGGGCATAAGCCAGACCCCTCAGTTCGCTAAATGGATCATAGCATAAGCTTTAGAAAAAATATTTACTATACACATCATCACTTTTCTGGCACATTATGTTTGGAGAAGCTGGATCAGGCAGAGCTGGAAGCCTGATAGATCGTTCTAACCATGGACTTGGAGTACATATAGCTGAAATTGAGCAAGTAATTAAAAATGATTTTTCAGATAAATATAGTTTCTTATTTATTTCCTGCATATAAAATACTTGTAAGCAAATAATTAGTTCCGTTAATTGTTCCATCTTACTCCACATAGTCATAGTGATTTTTTAATTACCTTAGAATGGAGTGATCAGAAATAATTTGCTGAAGTATTTACATTAAAAGTTTGTCCCTGCTTTCATGAGAATTGCTTTTATAGTGAAGATGAGAAGATGAAGATACTTGTGGGGCTTTGGTATTTTCAGAACAAATTAGGGACAAAGAAGGGAAAATGAGGATTAGGGGACTTTAGAAAGATAAACTTGTGAACTGCTTTTGTTTTTCATGGCAGAAAAAGAGGGGGTTGTGTCTTTTTTTTTTTCAGTACGTTTATTTCTCTCATGTTTAGAACCATGTAACAGTCCATTATTCTCTGTGGGTCACTCAGGCAAAGGGCAAAGCCAAACTCTGCTGCCCTTGCGCTGGACTGCAGTGCTGTGCAGTGTGTAGCAGGTGAGAGGGAGGATCATGGGAGAGGTGATGGCTAACTGATGCTTCTCTTCCATGAGTTTTGCCTTTTTCATCCTGCTTGACTTTTCTCAGAGTGAGCTGTATTACAGAGTAGTAGTCCATGACAATCGGCTTGGAGAGATGAGATTTTAGTGTGATACAATACACAGGCACAGGTGGGGGGGAAAGCAAAGAATGTGTGAAAACTTGAAATGACAAAGTCATGTTGCTAGCATGGTTGTGGGAGCTGCTGCTGTAGTTTGTTACATTATGATTAGAGATGGGCCAACAAGCATGACTGAGGCAAGAGCTGGTTTGAACCTTCATTCAATCCTCAAACCAGATCGAGGAGGAGCCTGAGGTAAGGGTAAAACACACCTAGCACTGGTTGTTTTGTTTTCTCAGCTTAAATGTAATGTGCTTCAACTCCTGATAATTTAGCTCAAAACAGAGAGCAGGAATCTGGAAAAATGATCAGGACATACATCCAGTCTAAAATCATTAAACCTCAGTTAAAGACAGTTTACTACCATTCCCAGCCTTCTATCCGTAACAAAGAGCCTCATACCCCTGTTTATAACCATCCTCTTAAAAAAATGAAACCAAGTCTGCAAAGCTTTCAAATTTCAGCACAGGATTTTTTTAATTATGAAGTCTTCAGTTGAGATGCCAAGCTTCTGTCAAAGGCTGCGTGAGAGAGTAGTCTACATACAAGGACTTGCAGTGGGAACTGCATTGAAGTAAGCATATAATTCCTCTGTCAGCCGTTTCTCTTCTCTTTGGCTTTATCCTGTGGGAAGTAGTTTTACATTCAGATTCAGACTACAATGGATTCTACGAAAGCTGAATTTTTCCACTGGCCGTGCTTATTCTGCTATGTGTCACACTCCCTGCAGTGAGGGCTAAGTTCTCTGTATTTTCTACAGCTTCTGTCTAATGCAGACAAAATTCCTCCTTCTCACAAGGATTCTGGGAGAAAGCAAAGGCAGAGAGCAAGGGCAAGAGGAGACAAGCGACACAGTTTACCTTAGACTCCTTGTTTTGAAATACTTGCCAGGCTCACAGAGGTAATAGTTGTGATTTGGTTGAATAACAAAATCCATATCCAGCCTACTTCTAGAAAGTGCAATCGGCAGCGTAGGAATCCACTCCTCCTTTTGCATGAATAATGTCACTGTTCAGTTCTTAGTTGCAAGTGTTCATGATGATACAGTGGGCCAGAAATATATAGGAGTCCATTGTGTTTTGAAGTGGCTCTAGGAGCCACTAAAATAATAACCTATATTGGTATGGGAAACTTTTTTCTGACCATTTTCATCCTCAATGTACTTTACTGACCTGAAAGCTGCATCTTTGTGAACTGTGACAATGCCAAGCAGAAAGCAGCTTCTCCAGTTGAGGCTGCAATGAATGCAGCTACATGGGCATGGGGATTGGAAGCATGAGGCTGAGCAGAGCTTCTCACCCATCTTTCTTCCTTTGGATGAAGAGTTGCCTGTTAACTTGCTTGCACTTTTTTTCCCCCCCTAGAAATATATATAGACTTAGAAGAAGGTAAAAGGTCTGCCAAAGTCTCCTTTCTTTTATGTATTTACTTGAAGTTAAAAGAACCT
>JANIJG010010488.1:42966-58853 GCA_024611175.1 Megaceryle torquata
TATTAATTCATTTAGATGTGTTTACTATACCAAAAATATATAGAATATATAGTCATATATTCATTTATATATATTTTACAGATGCTATAATATAAACTATACAGAAATTATTATTATATATAATTATAGATATTAATATAGTATAGTAATTTATGTAATATATTCACACAGTTCATAATGAGTGACTCACTGTATCTTCCAGGCAAGATTTCTAGGATGTAACAGTATCATGCTAGCATGGGTATGTTCCTCAGGCACTAGTTTGCTATCAAAGACACTAAACACAAAACACAGTAATATAGAAACTCATATTGATGTTTTTGCCTTTTAAAGGGAAGTAATTGACAGCAAAGCATATTTCAAGATCTGTTTGCCAACATATTCAATCAGGCAGAATTTGGAGGAGGAGTGGAATGAAAAACTGGAAACTCCCAGTCATACTAAGAATGTCAGCTATCTGTTGTAAGACACCTGGTGACGTTGAACCAAACTCTGAAATATGTGCAATTCTTCTAACAATGCTGATGATATAGCACTAGATTTGTGTGTGTGTGTGTGTGTGTGTGTGCATGTGACTGCTTTTGGCCATGACAGGTTTTCATAAATCTGGTGTCATTATTGAACACATGACTTGTGTCACCACTGCAACAAGAGAAATCCATCACGGATCAAAGTACCAGGAAAAGTCCTATTCACTATATAAGCCCCACTTAAGCTTTCCAAATACAGCTTGAGTGGAATTTAAGTGGGCCATAGGCCATGTTTTGCTCCTAAACACAGGCATGAATTTTACACTGTGAAAACAGACTAAAATATAAAGCATTTTCTAATGTAACACAAAGCTATCTGAAGTCACAAGGCCATCCAGAGCTAGGTATCTTCTCCAGTATTTTACCTTGAATAACATGTTATTTTTTCTAGTACACAAAGCAAAACAATGAAACAGTCCAATATTATTTTAATACTTTTAACATTGGACCTTCAACCTGCATACTATAATATAGCTGTCTGAACAGAGTTGTCTATATCCTTCTCATATCACAAGCTCCTTAAGCAAGGATCATGCCTATCTCCTTGTTTATATGTTGCTTGGAGTGCTCCAAGCTACGTAAAAACTTTTCTTCTCTAAGAGAGTAATTGAACTCTGGAAAAAAAATATTTATTTATTTTTATATGTAAACAATATATAAATATATAAACATATATATTTGTTTACAGGAAAGTGATTATGTTTCCTCACCATAATGCTCCCTGCTATAAGAAACCTCCTCAGGTAACACTGCAGTGTTGTTTTTTCCCTCACCATATTTAAATGCAATGCTAACTGCTATTTGTGATGTGCATATTGTAATAACTAAAAAGTGCAGGGCTCTTTGAAGTAATTATAGAGTTAAGAAAAACCAAAAACCCCATGAAATTTGAGTAATAATTTGAAGTCTATATGTCACTCCATTCTTTGCAATAAGCAAAATACATTTTGTGATTGATTTCAGTAAAGATTCCAGCGTTTTCCTTCTTTCCCAAATCTGAGACATATTTAATTTACTCAGCATTACAGCCTATTATACCCAATTGTTTTAATGCATGAAAGTAGGAAACTGTGTACCTCTAGAGAGCAAAAATCCCCACTGAGCTGCTTTGGATCAGCTGTGTGATCCTAAAGATCTTTTTTATTCCACTGACATTAATGTTTTCCTATTTCAATAAAACAATGAAAAATAAAATGCTTTGTTCACCAAGGCACATGTACCTAATTTCATGTAATATTTCATTTGAAATTGTCTCATTTTATTCTCTCTGATTCCGTTAAAAAAAATCACTATAGTGGGAGAAAGTCAAACTAGAGATTATGTTAGGCCGAGGCAAATGGTATTCACCTTTTATAGTCCCTATGTTTTATAATGAAGATACTTCATTGAAACAATGATGCATACTTCAACAGTTCCCTGGAGAGCAGTGAATCCTGTTTGGAGAGATTCATGAATATGTGCATTAGCACAATCCAACTGGAACTTGCCCTTAAAAGCGAACCACAAGAGAAGCTGATCAGTTCCCGCTTATGTATATAATCAGAAGGTTATCATATTATCTCCCCCTCCACAGGGAAAAGCAGATGCATATTCTTACACCACTTTAGGAGGAGAAATGCCAAAGGAAACAACAATCTCCCCCTCCCCACAGTTTTAGCAACATTTACTGTATGAATCCAGAAAGACCTTTTAGAACAAGAGGAGACTATACGATGAGTTTCTCTAAATGAGGATTTATTTTGCATATGATTAGTCATAGTGTAAACCTTTTAAAAAAAATTACATCTGCATTAATTTAGTCAAGGCCATCAATAAACTTGAAGTGAGTTCAAAGACTGCTTTGGATAGCAGAGAGATGAGACAAACATTTCACAGAGTCAAGGCTTGCAAAGACATACATGAAGCACTGTGTCCTGAAGATGAATGAGGAACACTTGGCAGTTCTTGAAGCAGTAGTTTATTTAAAGTACAAAGAATTCAGTGAAAAATACTTCTGGCCAGCAGTTGGTGCCCGGCTTTCAAGAAAAATGGCAGACCACCACTAAGCTAGTGACAATGATAAAGAATAGTCACATAGATTTGCAGATTTATCTTTAGGTTTGTAGCAACCTCAGCTCTATGAAAAAGAGCATAGCGATGAGACTCCTTACCACCTTTGAAAACAAACTAAAAAGAGCTACTGGCTGATGATGGTGCATATTATTAAGTGGTCATCACACATACCAGAGAGTAGCAATAAGCTTTATCATCCAAAGTGAGCAATCGTTTCATCTGAGCTTGGAAAGATTAAACAGTGCACTGAAACAGGAAAGAAAAAACAAATTATCGCCCACTTTCTGGGTGAAAAGCGCCACTGCCTTATTACCACCTCTTCTACATCCCTTGAGTCTGTAACAGCTGTACCCGTTTACACTGGTAGCTAATGGTGCTAAATGCATACTACAATTTGCTTAAAAAAAGATTTCAATTTCATTATGGTTATGAAAAATTTCATTGCTACTGAACGGCATGTTTAATTCAAGCTGTCAAACAGTCATTACTAAGACATCTGTGAAAATGAGTTTGGAGAAACTCCTACAAGACTTAGCTTCCTCTCACCTAAAGTCACAAAGGTTGTAGCTTTTTTTTTTTTTTTATTCCAGTATCAGAAGTCCAGCCTTGTTCTTTGCTACCCAAAGATTCTGCATACAAAGGCTCTCTAGATGTCTGTGGTCTTTTGTGTGCTGAAAGAAAAAAAAAACCCACAACAACCCCAAAACAAAAACAAACAAACAAAACACTCACCCCCCAAACCCCCTACATCTCTATCTACTAGTTTTACTTTCAGGGGAGAGGCATTATGTCTTTTAAATAAGATATATATACATGGCATAATTATACCCTCCAAAGAGGATATAATCTCATAATTGTGCAGTAGAGCTATCACAGACTGTACTTGCATGCCTGATAGATTAACACCAGGCTCAGCATCTAGTCTGAGGGTATTATTTTTACTGAAAAGCTGTTTGAATGTTGTTGAACACATGTGTACACATATGGGGTTTTTTGTGTGTATGAAGTGCACAATTTACCAATGCACACACACACAGAGATATACAGAAAGCAGGCACTTGAAACACTTAATTGGATTTTTTTTTTTCTACACAGCTTTAATGGCTCTTCACCAAACAGTAGAAACAGACTTTTTTTTTTACATAGGGGTGGGGAGAAAGGCTAGCAGGTTTATTTTGCTTAACTTGCTGTGCTGTGTCACATTCAGCTCTAGCACTGCAGCTATTATCATATGTCATCAAATAACCAGCATAAGCAGATGTGCTGTTCCTCCCTCCACAGTGACCCCACGGAGAAGTTTAGAGACCAGGAGCAGGACACAATACCTATTCCTAGCTTCACATGGGTATGCACATGCCTATGTACAGTGCAAGAAAGTATTTAAATGAAGAGAAATATTTCAGCATACTGAATACTTCTCTGCTCTGAGGTCTGTTCTTGCTGGGTGCCTCATTGCACAAAAGTATTTGCACATAATATGGAAAAACACAGAAAATTCTCATGTTTCTCTGGGTGCAGCAAGGACACAACACAACATTTACATATGTATTTTTCTATCTATATATGCTTTCATCCCTGCTGTCTGCTGAGGTTTTAAACTTGTGCAAAAAGCAGTTTTCACCAACATTAACAGCAATGTTTGGTGAAGACAAAGCTTGTGCATCACAGCAGGAGGACAAAGGGGAGGGGACGAAGGTCAAAGGGTAAATTCCAATTGCTGAGACATGTTTTTATGAGTTGAATCTTAACCATGTGATAAGCAGCATTCAGACTCTGAGAAAAAGAGTAGGAATAGGCATCTAGTGGAGCCTTTGCAAGCCCCTGTAACAGTTTGATAGCTGGTTGACAAAAGCCCAGTTCTTCCTTTCCAGTGGTTGCTTTCTTCCATTCTAGTTTTCAAATATTTTATTATGTAATTAAAATGTTCCTTCAGCCTTTGGAAATGCAGATGAATGTAAGTTCTAGGTTTATGCTGTATGCATGGAAATTACTTCTGCTTCATACAGCACCTTTGATTCACAGAAGAGAGAAGAAAGCTGGTGCTACCTTTCTGGTAGAAACAAAATGTGAGAAGGAAGAGGACTCCATTACAGGAGTAACAAGTATATGAGCACAAGAGCACCATGGGCAGGAACTCCAAACACCATGTGCAAATAGGTAGCAGCAGCAGCTCTTGCAGCAACAGGTGTAGCAGACTTTCCACCACCTCTTACCCATCTCACCCAAATAGAATAGTGAGTAACCAGGACTTTAATCTTCTTGACACAGCCTTCTCCTGCTGGTGATTGGCCATACTCCTCTTAGTCTGTGTTCTTGATAGCTGCATCATCAGTAGGACCACACAAATCCTGCATCCAGGTAAGAGATGGATATGCTAATTGTAGCTGTGCTGAGGCTAAACTGATGATCTACTAAGCACTGTCTATGCAGATGCCTATTGGTAGCTCAGGCAGATGTTGAGGAAGATGTGATTTTGGTAAGCAAGAACACCATCCATGCTGGAACTCACTAAGTGTGTCCCATTAGTAGAATTTAATAAGCTGAGAAAAGTTAATTGATGGCTGTATGTCTGGCCTTGCTAAATCAAGTTCTCTGTTGATGTCATTGCTTGATGTAAATAACTGCACCTTCACCAGTTTATGCTTGCAAAAAGATTAGCTGTTGGTTTCATACAAATTGTAGAAGTACTGCAAGTGATACCACAAATTAGGCCAAACAAAAGTGAAGAGCCCCTTAAATGTTGTGTTACTATATATGAAAGAAGATTTAGAAATTAATATCCTCTCCTTGGCCTGTTCTCAAAGCTCTGTGAATACTGACAGTAATTTAATATAACCAGAACCCACCCACACTCTTTGACTCCTGTGTTTTGACAGACAATTTACCAGGTCCTCAGTTGCTCTAAATCTGCAGCTTCATTTCAGTCACTGGAGTGACATCAGTTTATTCCTCTCATGGATCTGATCCAACACCTTCAAATAGCTACAGGGGGGAGAAGACTTCTCCCTATTTTGTCTTTTTTTTTTTTTATAATGTCTAGTTTTTCTCATATAAGATTATGATATAACAATTTTCTCATCAATTACTATTACAACTACCATAAGTGGCAGAAAATATGCCATGCAAGCCAGATCCTGAAATAAGCACCTCAAATGAGTATATGACACTGAGTTCTAAGGATGATTCACTTGAGGTTAAGCTTACAGGATTATTGCTGAAGTTTGCACATATGTGAAGTACAATCTATTTCACTTCAACAGTAAAATTTATTAATGGGAGTAATTTAAATGTATTATTTGACTATACGCAGAACTGTAACATTCACATACAAATATCAGTGATATCTCCATGTCCCCTGAAAGTCCAAATCTTTCTAGGTGCTTCAGGGGACATAAGTGAGCTTAGCACTCTGAAGAGCTAGTCCTTATATGAGCTCTCAGGAAAGCTTCATATTTGTCAAAGAAAAGTCAAAATGTAGTAATGGGCACATATTTCCACTTCGTCAGTTTTCATTGTAGTATCTTTCTTCTGTACTACTTGTATAATTGAGTTTCCCTATTTTGGAATGGGTTCACTTGACCCTGGAATAACCTAAAATATTACTAAAATTATTTCCACCATTTTCTAAAGGAAAAATTATTTCTTTTACTCCTAGTGTCAGCAAAATAATAAAATATTGTTGCTTCGCTGATAGCACACCAGACAAAACCCATAAACCTAAACAGACTAATTGGGATGCTAAAAACTGACTCAAACAGAAAGCAAAACAATCTTTTAAATTTTGTTTAAAGCAGAGATATTAAATAATCTACAAAGTCAAACATTGCTAAAATTCTTATTTTAGACTAGAGAACATTTGACAGCACTGAAGCTTTCACACAGCTAAACAAAAGCTTTCTGAGGGAAGTTTCCGTAGGCATTTTGTTATGTTTTGTCCATATTCTAAGTGCCCTCTACTGCCAAAGAAGCTGTACTACACAGAGAGCAAGCACTTGTCTGCAAGCAGCAAGTAGAAACCCACCCATAGATTGCTAGAAAGGAAGAATTTGATACTTTCTGGTCTTGCTTTTCATGATATATGTAGTTGGACTTCAAAACTACAGCAGTAGGAGGGGTTTTTTATATGAAGAAAAAGTAAAGTAAATCCAGTGGTGAATGCAAACGTAATAACTTCTTTCTGCTGGCAATACAGGTTCTTCTCTCTGCAGCTCCCTATTCTCCATTGGTTTCTCTACTTATTTGTGATGTCTATTTCAGCATTTGAGACACATATTTCTCAAGACCAGCTGTGATCCTGGCTGACCTGTAGGCAGGTTTTGCACTTACACCCAAGTATAAAGCCTCACTATGTAGAAGATGGAGAAAAGCCATCCCTCCCTGTGAACATGACGGGGTGCAATAGCTGGGGAATATGGGGAGAGGTAATCAAGCCTGTGTGCATGCCTACCACAGAGTAAATTCCTTTTGGGGTGCAGGAAGGTTTACGAGTCAGGACTTGCTCCCGTGGGAAGAAGCACTCCTCCTTCTGTCTTAAAGCCACTTGCCACGCACAGCCCAGCCCTCAGTGAACTGCTGTGCATCCCTGATGTGCTTTTTGCTCTGCATTTCTCAGCAGGATGATTTTAATTTTTAACAAGCTCGCATTGTTCAACAAAGACTAAAAGGAGTTTCTGGGGTTTATTTTCCATACGAAGCAGTCAGATTGAGAAATGCAGGTCTGCAGTATGTGCAACTGCAGATTTGATTGCGAGAAGTTCTGAAACCAGTGGGAATAAACATGAACAATTCATCTTTAGCCTTTTATAGGCTAAAAAAAATGGTGTTTTTATGTATTCTAGACAGTTGTAGTGCATTCAACAATTTGTATTGACATAGTGTGAGAACAAGTTGAACACATATTAGTGCATATATACATGTATGTATTTGTTGTGTATTTATGGTGGTAGAGGTTCCAGTCACCCTGGACAAACTGAACAAACATTAATTGTAACACTTGAAGTCCCTGATCACATTAACCCTTCATCCTCCAGCACACCTGGCAGTGTGATATTACCTGACAAGTTTCTAGTACCTTCTCAGGTCAGCTGGAGGCCAGATAAAGCAATGGCATTTAAATGATGCCCGAATCCTGGAAAAGTGGGAATTGTGGTAATTTTTTCTTGGCAGGGAGGCACCACTGGTTACTAAGGTGACCAGTGCTGAGGGTCCAGCCCCATATCAGGGACTGCAGAAGCTGTCAGGAGTTTCCAGCACTGTGTATTTACAGGCAACGGCCAGCACTTCATTATAAAGTAGTATCTGAGAAATTACATTTTCATTGCCTTTTTTCCTTTTTCTGATTTACAATATGAAAGATATTTCATAGACCTGTGTGACCTCAGGGTAATATTGAAAAACTATAAAAGCAAGAGCTCAGCTATATTCTCTGCTCTTCCTCATGAAGATACAGGATTATTTTCTAGTGTATTCTGAAGTGCTGTGTCCAACCTAGTTTAAACAAGGCAAACTACAAGGTTGAGTTTGCTATTTTCGGGAAAGGTTTTGAAAACTAGTTTCACTTGCAAAAGTATGAGATAGTTTTTAATAATTTTTGCTAGGACAGCAGAATTGTGAAACAAAAAAATAAATAAAGTGAATTAACTCAATAGATTAATCAGATTGTAAAGTCAGTTCTTGGACTTCTTAACTAGGATTCCTCAATAAGCTGTTCATGTTGAAAATGAATAAATTTATACATTGAACATAAGGAGGCAGGTGCTCCAAACTATATTTTGCTTCTAGAAATACTCTCATGTTTTACCATGCAATTAAAATTACAGCAGCCATATGAGATAAAGCTGCATTATTTTACACTATATATATATGGTGCTTCTGTTCATGTAAGAATTATAAGGCTCTCTGCTCTTGAAAGTGAAGCACTTTGTTTCAGTACCAGTAATTTTCAGCATAAGGTTGGTTCAAGCTTTCCAAGAACAGGACACCAGCACTCATCTCAGTGCAGAACTCCACAAACACAATAGATTTTATTACTTGGAGCTCTGTGTTCATTTTATCTTCTGTTCTCTGATGGAAGCAGCAATAGAAGTGTTGATCATTGCCTACCTCTATTGATGGATTTTGTTCTGGATGCAATACTTTGAGATAACAAATTTGATTACAGAGAGAAAACCAGGCACTAAAGAACTCTTCAATGCAGTGTAGACAGACTGAACAAGGAGCTGTAACTGCAAGTAGAAGCTAGGCAAATTCAACTGACCAAAAAGCTTATATATAAAAAAAAAAAAAAACCAACATAGCTGTCCTCCAAATAATACCAGGTCCTAGTATCTTCAGATCACAACTGGATACTGTCAAGGAACTTACACTCTAGTCAAGCAGAAGTTACTGGTTTTACTATGGAGGTAACCGTGTGAAATTTAGTGGCTTCTGATGTACCTGCAGTATGTTAAATTATACTGATCTATGGCAAAAGATTGGTTTTGTTCTTTAACCTGTGCTCTCAGCTAAACACCACACATCTGCTCACCTGCTGCTCCCCACCTCATCTACACCCATTCCTGTAGGATGGGAAGAAGAATCAGGAATAAGAAAAACAGACACTCCAGGAGTTGGGATAAGGACAGCTCAATAAAACAACACAAAGAGAAAGCAACAGCAATAACAATAATACTAATGAACTAATACAGAAAGCAAGCAATAAAAACCAGGAAAGCTCTACCTGTTCCTGAGGTATCAACTGTCCCTTCTGCAGTCACACAAAACCACACTGAAAACAGGCAGCTCTAGTGGAGGCCAGCACTCCCCTTATATAGGGTCAGGACCCAGTATGGTATCAAATATCCCATTGGCTGGCTCAGTTGTTTATCTGGCTGTGGCCCCTCCCAACTGCTTGGGCCAGCAGCTGTTTGTGATAATTAACCCGAGCCCAACCCAGGACAGTCAGAGCTTATGTTAGGCAGTAGACCTCTCTAGCCACAGCTCTGTGAACCTCTCAGTTGTACTTGGAGATCCATAAGATATTAATGATATTGGCTTCTCACAGCCTGTGCCAGATTTGACTCTGGGACTAGATATGAAAGGTACATTTAATGAGAAAAATAAGTAACAGCAAGCATAGTTATTATTTGCTCCATCTTAAATTCTGGTAGTTTAACTGGGCAGAACTGCAGTGATGAAGTTTGATTTCCCAAGTGTGGTACAGCTTCTGTGCTACAGCATCACTGGACAGACCACCACAGGTGGCTGAAGAAATTCAGGACTAGGCAAACCAGTCAGGAGCAGACTGAGGCCACTGCTGAAAAAATAGAATTAATCAACACTATCATGTGGTGCAGGTGAGGTCTCAGAGCTGCTGCATGCCTGTGGAACATGGTGTGAGGCCATGGGGTTGGGAATGGCCAGGAGACAGGGAAAAGCAGGTTAGCAAATTACCAAGCCAGCATGGATTTACTGAAGGGAAGTCATGTTTGACTAATCTGATAGCTTTCTATGAGGGTGTGACTGAATGGGTAGGTGCAGGGAAAGCAGTGGATGTTATCTACCTTGACTTCAGCAAGGCTTTTGACACTGTCTTCCATAACATCCTTGTGAGTAAGCTCAGGAAGTGTCGGTTAGAAAAGCGGACAGTGAGATGAGTTGAGAACTGGCTAAACAATAGAACTCAGAGGGTCTTGATCAGTGGCACAATAAGTGCTACTGAAGATCTACATCACTATGATGAAAAGTTATACACAAAAACACTACAAGCTACATATCAAAATACTATAAGCTTGTATCAAACAGTAATTGAATGAACCTCTTCTTGTTTTGAAGAATTAAACAAGACAAATTAATGAATGTTGATCAACTGCAGTTAATAGCAGAAAGATCTTATCAAACTATCTGGTGAAAATAAAAATTTGCTTGTTAAAGACAATATTGTTGATGTAATAAGATCTATGAAGGACTTGATGTGGGTTTTTTAAGATCTGAACTGGGGATCTAGAACTATATGAAATAACAATTTTACATATTATATAAGTTAACCATCAGCTGATAGCTCTTGAAGTCTATGTGTAATTGGGAAATTATCACTGATTGGGTATCTTTGTAGTAGGATCCCACTGGAATTTTTTCCCACATTGTCATATTTTCATTAATAACCTGTAGAAAACATCTAGTTACCCCTTCTGATAAAGACTGAGAAGTGATAAATACAGGTAAAAGCCGATCACTGATATAAAAGGATTTGCTTTGTATAGAGAGGTAGTCAAATATGACCTTCAATGCCAACAATTAAATGCTGTTCATCTAGAAGAAAATATAGGTCATATTTAGAGGGCTATTTTGTATTGTAAGATTTCAAGCAATATTTTAAAAAAACAAAAACAAAACCAAAAAAACCTAAAAAAAGAAGAAATAACATTCACAGCGGACAGCTGAATATGTCTTGTTTCTGAGTAGCCATTGTGACTACTATGAGTAGGGATGTGATTTAGTGAAATAAAAAGGAAAATAGTTGCCTTGATATCGGAGCATCTGCTGTTAGAATCCAATACCACTGTCCACATTTTAAGGAATATGTATAAAGAAAAAAGCTGTAAAAAATGAATATATTAAAGTTTGAAAATCCTGGTGAACTTAATCAGTTCACACCTGAGTCCAGAGTCTTGATCATCCATGCAAAATTTCTGTTGACTCTGTGTCTAGTTTGGGATGAGTCTACTACTTATCTGAATGCAAAAACTTCTCCTTGGGGTGGTTTAGAGGTTCTGATGTTCCTGAGCTTCACGACTGTTGACTGTATAACTGCAATTTGTCCCCTCTCAATATTCTTGTGACAAAGTTAGCAAAAGAGTAAGCCCAAGATCTAAGTGCAGCTAAAAAATTGCAAGATGTCCCCTTGGCTATTAAATTCATCCTGGTACTTAAGGGCTGGAAGTTGCTGTATTTTAGACACATATTCAGGAATGAACAACACAGATATTCTCCCCTTGCCTTCAGAAGCGCATCTATACACAAGGTATCTGTCTCTGTGCAAACATCCCTGGTGTGAGAAAGACCAATTGGATAGCTGGCAAGCTTGTGCTTGCCTCTCCCACAATCAAATATGGAGTTAAGTGATGAGAGTCAGGGGCAAGAAAAGGCCTGTAGTACAGAACCTCCAACTTGGCTTGAGCTGCTTGCTCAGATCTGAGTCTGTGCAATGCTGCCAAGGCAGCAGAGGTAAGACTTTGAACTTAATCAGAGAGAAGGTCAAAGGAGCAGAATTTCTCAATCTGTAGTTATCTACATGGGGAAGAGTGCTCTGAAAAACACACAGTTATCCAGTCTAGCAGAAAGATATGATAAGATCCAACACCTGGAAACAGAAGCGAGAACAATTTAGAGTAGACTTAAGGCTTGAATTTTTAACAATGTGGGTAATTAGGCATTGTGAACTTGCAAGTCAAGACTGCAATGGACTTTTCATCACCAGAAAATGTTAAGATCGGCTATTTCTCTAACAGATATATTCAGTTCATCCATAGCTGTAAGACTAGAAGCAGAAATTAATTCCGGGAAGTTCTTTGGCTTATGTTATGTGGAAAGGGAGGAGATTAGAATAGATAATCATAGTATTCCATTTTGCCTTAAAATCTACATAATTGAGAGTTTGAAAAGAAAAGAGAAAATGCAAAAGATTTGTGGAAAAGATAGTTCAATTAAGTAGACATAGTAAGAATTTCCATTCTGTGTATGCACTTCCCTCTTTTTTCTACAGCTGGGGCTCTGCCCATTATCTTTGAGCAGACTTGCACCACTACTGACAAGATTTGTTCAGGAGCTTTAAGATTCTACCTCCAGCTCAGCTTCCACTGTAGATCCTCTGCACTTCCCTAAGCAACTACATGAAGTTTAAAGAAAGATAAAGTTGTCTGTTGTCTTCAGGGTCAGCAGTACAACACAAAATAACTGAGAAAGAAAACTGCAAGCTTAGGTAGACTGGAAAGAACTAAGCATCTGCTTAGACCTGTAAGTTAAATGATAGTGCCACTCTTCAAAGCAATAACTTAACCCATGACTTTGACAAGTCTGTCTGCTCGATTCTCTCCTTGCCCAAGCACTGAAATGCCAGGTCAGCAGTTGACCTGAACCACCCATTCCTCTTCCCTGATGACCAAAATCTAAATGATATTTCCAGAAATGCCATATTCTTTGCATCATTTTTCCCCTTTTCACAACTCTTGCAAATATCTTGGACACCTGGAATTCTAGACCAAGGACCAAATCCTTCATCTCCCACAATGCCAATAAACTACGAGAATTTAGGATTAGAAATAGGTTGCAGCTGCCCCGTATAATGCCACATATAATAAAGAATGGAAAAAGTCAGCCTTTACTGCTTCCCTAAGAAAAGAAAAATTAACCCTTGACTTGCAGTTTAATAGTTACCTCTTATTTGAAGCACTTTTTCTTCCAGTTATTTCCAAAAAGAAAAGCTCAGAACTAGAGCCTGCTCGCAGGTGCTGTCAGCTAAACTTTAGGGGTAGTTTTAGAACTTTTGGAAAAGAAAAGTTCATCTTCCCTGAACCTGTGCATTGCGTAACAATGCCCATAATCATATGCTCCTCATCAATTTCTACATTTATTATAGTTTTATCACATATTAGAGTTAGCTAACATTTTTTGCTTGGTTACCAGACCCTTTCTAATGTCAGAATGAAGCTGGGTGTATAAAGATTTCAAGGATTAGCATCACTGCATGGCTAGCACAAGTTCTATTTATTTCTATGATAGCAGCTGAGATCAGATGAGGTATTTGGGCCAGTAGGTCACAGTTTCACTGGGAGAGAGGATGGTGTTCCCTGTGAGGGATCTTAAGCAGGAGTAAACTGGGCAGTATATTATGCTGCAAAGTCTCCCAAGCTTCTCTCATGGGAAATAGTGGTAACTATTGGACATCTCAGTTCTACCAGAGCTGGCTTTTAAAAACAGCAACATTAAATTGTACTGTGGCTTCAAATGTATACACACACAGACTGAAGTAGTATTTTCCTGAACATAATCAAACACTGTTAATATCCCTACTAAGCTTCAGATAATATTATTTTTTGAAAATCATATATCACCTAAGTCTGTTCAAATGTGAGATGGTGAAAGATGGAAAAATACATCATGCCACAACTCACAAGAAACTTCCCCTGAAGAACTGGCTTTTCAGCAGTAGCATGGAGTAGGTGCTTTGCACAGTCTTCTTCAGCAAGTCCCTGTTCTTCACAGCACTGCCTTTTGGTGGCTTGCACCCCCACACTGCCCTTTGTCTGGCCACGAGGGGCAGCCTCTGCCAACAATGGCTCCATTGTGTGAGACAGGAAGACCACTCATGCACTAAAATGGCAACTGTCTGTACAGCATCCTCTGTGGCAACTAAATGAATGTCAGCCTTGTTTTAGGCTCTGTTTGTCATATAATTTCTGCTTGACTTTAAATTGTACCTTAGCTACACATAAAACTCTATGAAATGTAACATTCTTTTTCTTCCAGTTTTGGACCCTCTTTCTAGCACCAAGTAGTTGATGCCTCATATAGACTTGCCTAGCTCATGTGTCTGTTTAACCACGGAAGTTTTCAAAGCTGTGGAATCATGCAGAGTGCAGACTCAGAACTTGGTGCAGTGGGAAAATGCAAACCTTCACAACACACCTTTATTTTGTGCACATCCTCTGCTCAAATTTATGCAGTACTTAAAAATGTGATAAGACCTTCACCAAAACAGAAAGGAGTCCCTGAGGTTACAAACTTGGGTTAGGGCACAGAAAGGGTGTCATCTGAGAATTTTCTTTTTTTTTTTTTTTTAAAAAAAACCCTCACAACTGCCATGAGGAAAGCACAAGCAACCTTTAAACCTTGAAAGAAGTGCAAGAAAATCACTGTCAGTTGCTGTCTTGCTTCTTGTGGGAGTCAAAGAAATAGCTGGTCTGGATTTGGTGTCAAAAAAGTGAGGAAACTGCAAACCAGAATAGGAGGTGCAGCTGCAAGATGCATGGCTGAGAAAGACACAGCACAGAAGAATAAGTCAAAAGAAGCTCAGTTTGGGAGCCTGAAAACACAGGTTTCCTAACTTTTAACAAACCCTCTTGTGCCAAAGAACCTAGACAGCAAATTCTATCCTGCAGAAATCTTTCTTCAATTGCTCACTGATTTTTTTCCTCTTGCCCTTTTTCCCAAATAAGAGACCTTATATTCAACAATATCTTTGTATATACTAGTGCATATTAAGAAAAGAACAGGCTCTGTTCAGATTTTTCTTGTTTACAATTTCAGGATGAATTCTGCCCTCCAGTCCTGACTCCGATGGGACTAACACTTGTGTAATTGAATACAGAATGCAACCCTTAGGGTTTTGGTCTGACCAGTAACAAAACTTTATGTGTGTTTAATTCATTTTTAGGTTTAGTTATTTTTTCAAATTGGGGCATAAGTTCTGCTCTTGTATTAGGAATGAAACTTATAAAAAAGGGCAGAAACTTATCTTTGGTTTCAGTAGACATATATCCAGGCATATATATATATAACGTGGAGAGAGAAAGAGGGGGAGAAATGTGTGGAAGAGATTCTTTTTAGAAAGGATATAACCATTAGACATACTTTGTTATTTTTTAAGAAGTCGTCTAACCAAATGCAGTAACAAAAGTCACTTCCTTTTTATTGATGAGAATGCTTCGGTGCTCAGCTGTAACAGGGTCTTATTGTGAGGCGGAGAAACAACAACAAACTCCCTCAGCTTCACTGAGAGGAGGCTCAGGCCTTGCTGTTTTGAAAGTCACTGCATAATACATTCGTAGTTACAGCACTCAGCATAGAATGGATTTAGATGTTTACTTGCCTCTAATGTTTCTATCATGAAAATGTGATAATATTTAAAGTGGGATAAAATATACCTGAAGAAAGAGATTATCACATGCATAAGGAAGGAAACTTGGCCTACTTAAGTCTGTGGCAATGTAATCAGTAATAAGCAACCTTTGCCTAAAAATACAGTAACCCCTAAGTTCTCAAAGTTCTGCTAGTAGAAAGGAAGCTGTTACTGTACCAAATCTGAGAATTTGAGGGAAGGGTAGAAAAAGGGCACAGATAATGTAGAAAGAGAACTAAAAAAAATACCACTGGTAAAAACCAAACAACCTTATTTGGAGTTTTACTCTATAAAAGCATGTCAGAAGGTTTACACTAGTGCCGGTCTAGAGAGGCAAGGAACTGGGGAATTACAGAATCACAGAATTTCTGAGGCTGGAATAGACCTCCAAGATCATCAGGTCCAGCCTATGACCCAACACCATGACA
>JANIJG010010490.1:1662-52473 GCA_024611175.1 Megaceryle torquata
GGGGGGCAGGTTGGGGGTTGAGGGCCTTGAGGCTGCGTGTCCCTCTCAGGCCTGTGGGTTTCTGTCCTCAGTGTTTGGCATGACAGGCTGTGCCCTTTCTGTGCAGGGGATGGCTCCGAGTGCTGGTTGCATCTTCCCATCTTCCCATCCTACAAAAGCTCCCCATGCTCCCAGTGCAGCCAACATCTCAGACACTGTGTCCTTGCATCAGCCTCAAAACAGCTGTCACCTTTTCATGGTCCCAGAGTTACCTCTGCGGCAGCAGGAGCAGGGGTACCCATCCCTCCTCAATGCTCACTTGAACCTTCCCAGCCCTGGGCATGCTCTTATTTCCTACGGTAACCATGTTCATCATATTTTGCTGCCCTCAACCTTCCTGGCACCTCTCTGCCCCCACATACAGCAGCACCTTTCTCCTGTCCCCTTCTGCCCTGAAAGTGCAAACCAGGAGGATTTCAGAAACATCTGTACTGCATCATTTGCATCATTTTCTCATTCAGTCCCTAGATGGAGTAAGACTGCCTTTGCAAGAGACTGTTGTCCTCTTCCTTTTTTTTTTTTCCCCTTGTTTAAATAAACTCAGTTAATTGTTCCACATTCATAGCTGATGTCAGCTCACTACATGTAATATCGTCCAATACCATCACTACCAGCAACCCAGCTCCCATCTGCAGCCCATGCACTCCACAGCCATGGTCACCTGTTACATCCCAACCAGGGCAGAGAGGTGGTGGTGCTGCAGGGACACCTGAGGGACAGCCCCACACATGAAAACACTGTCCCTTACCTTGTCCTCCAGCCTGCCGATCAGCTCGGCCAGCCTGTTGATCTGTCCCTCCAAACCCTCTGCCTTGGTGTCAGGGGAACCTGCATGGAGCCAGGAGGCAGTGATAGAGGAAGAGGCACCTGCAGATACCCCCAGGAGCCCTGCTGCCCTCTGGGGAAGTCAGGCGTCACCTCCATGCTGCTACTGGGACCATGGCTCCCTTCTCTGAGGTCCTGGAGCCATCCCAGGCTGCCAGTGTGGCTGGGAAGTGGCCATCACTTACCAGTCTGGAAGCTCTTCCCATGCTCCCTGGGGACCATCCAGTTGGTGGGAGAGTAGCTGGGCACGGGGCTGTCATACCAGGTGTCCATTGGACCATGGCCAGCCTTGCTGGGGTAGTGCCTGCAACCAGAGAGCACACAGAGACCATCGGGAATAGCAGAACCGGGCACATACAGCATGGCATGAGCTGGTGCTGGGAAGCTGATATCAGAGCATCCTTGGATGCCCTTGGAGAGAGCATCACTCATTGTGGGGAGTGGGTCGGAATTAGAGCAGCATCAGTGGCCTGCTCCCAACAGCCGGTGCTTTTTTCCTGCTTATGAAGCACTGCAGCAGCCTTCGGTCAGCCAGCATCTACCTGAGCCCTTGGGGACTTTTTTATTCCCTAGCCAGACACCAGGATCATTGAGCATTTGGGCACCAGTAGCTGGCCCAGCTGGCTGGCTGTACCTTAGCAGGACTGGCTTTTCAGTTGAATGGCTTTGGTGACTAACACATGGGAGAAGGTGCCCTCACATGGGGCAGCACACAGGCTGCCCATGCCTGAAGTGCTGCTCATGAGCAGGGAAAGCCTGCTTGCCTGGCAGCCTGGCTGTGCACCCCACCAATAGGCTGCAGTTCTGGAGAATGGAGACACATCCATCATGGTGTTTCCTCCACCTTGCGTCTTTCCCTGGGGCTACAAAGCTCATTTGGCCTGGCTCACCTGGCAATACCTCTTGGAGAGGAGTGTGTGTGTGTACATACATGTGCTCATGAATGCATGTACCCCTGAGACATCAATGACCATCCAGCTTCAGCTCCTCAGTGGTCACCCCAGGACCACCTCTTGCTCATCTGTAAGCCAGAGAGGATGCCAAGACGCCATCCCCACAAAGGTTTGCAGCTGTCAACTGTGTGCAGTGAGATGGGGACAGGTTTTGGGAAGGATGACCCTCTTCATCCTCCTCTGATAGGAAGCCTGAGCCACAGAGGGAGAGGTTGAGCTGCTCAAAAAGCTTTCAGCATTTCCTTCCAGCACAAGCAACTCCGTGCTGACTGCCCACTGATGGAGGTGTCCAGGAGCCCCAACTCCTCTTGGCATCTCTTCCCAGCCATGCAGCTCCTGACTACAGATGACACACTGAACGCTGGGGAGCTGATGGGCATGATACCATCTAGCATTGTCCCTGTCCTCCTGTCCCTCCCCAGGCACTTGGCTGCCTCTGAAGCACAGCAACCAGGTGCCCTCCCTACCCTTTCAGCTACTCCAGGTAATTCTGGCTGCCTCCACTGGTACAGAGGGAGAAATGTCCAGGCTGCTGTTACCCTGCAAAATCAGCCAGTGTGGACTTGACCATGCACATGGGAATGTGACAAGTGAATTTGGTCCCCAGGAACATCCCTAAGATAGAGAAGCAAGAACAGTGGATAAAGGTGGCAGGACAATCCCTGTGGCTACAGGCCGTGCAATAATCCCACTGCTTGTGCTAAATAATCCCCCGTCAATAGGCAGGAAATTAGGTGAGAACAGACAGAGATTTCTTTTTAATCACAATTTAATGAGGTGTCTCAGGCTTGGACATTCTGCTCTCGCACTTCATTTCACAGCACTTTATTTTGGTGCTTTTTAGGCTGCCTCTTTGTCTTCATGTGGATACATGAATTTTTCTTTTTTTCCTTTTTTTTTTCTTTTTTTTTTTTGTGGGTTTCCTTCTTTTTTTCTTTGGCTATTATCACCACAAGAAAACAACTACAATACTCCTCATTATGAACTGGGCCCACATGTCTGCAAGTAAAAGCCAGCAAAATCTTTCATGGGCTCTAATTGCTCTGTCTGCTGTTGGGCTTGTTTCCTCCTCATTGTTTCCCGGGAGCTCGTACTTTTGCCATGTGTTTTGTACAGTGTTTGCCACAGGTCAGAGGTTTCCTTTCAAAATGGAGAGAAGCAATGTGGGGTGATGAAACCCAGAACATTCCTCTCAGGAAAGCTGGTGAGATGTAACCAGAGCTTCCCAGGGTCTCCCTGTGTCCCAGGCAGCAACAGCCCCTGTGAGACCAGACCATTGCTGCCTGGTCAGGATGCAATTGCTACTGATGTTCAAACCCAAAATGCCAAGACCTGGCTGCAGTGAAGCACTGGGGAATGTTGAGCCCTGCAGTGTCACAACGGGGTGCTGGGATTTTTCTCTCTCTGTGGTGCCTTGGTCCCCTCTGCCCACCCACAGCTCAGGGAAGCCAAAGCATCCCCTAAGCATCCTGTGGCCTCCTGGTTTGCAGGGACAGCAGGAGAGGGATTCGCTTCATGAGTATCTGATGAACGGTTTCCATGGCGACCTGTCCTGGTTACAGCTGGTGACAGTGGTACTCTGGAGAGGGGAGTGATACTGTGACACCAAGGGGGGGCTGTGCAGAAATCTTTAATCTGTCTCCTCTGTCTTCTCCAAGCTTGGTAGCATGTGCCGGGCTGCTGGGATGTGGATGGTCCCTCAGATGGGACCCAAGGATGTCAGTACCTGTAACCACTGCACAAGCACCTTTTATCTCTGTGGATGATTTCACTCACTGGGTGCCCTGGCAGGAGGGACAGCATCCCCTGCACAGGAAGATGCCCACCACAGGCTGTGCCTAGCACAACCCAGACACAGCCACCCTGCAGCTGGCGCCCGTGTTTTGCCCTGGATGGGACTGGTGGCTTTGCCTGGAGAAGCAGCCCCATGCACCTAGCACTTACCAGCCTGGCCCCAGGGTGCTGCTACCTTGTTTGCACCACTTGGGGGTGAAGGAGTCAAGAGGGACCCTTAGGGCTGTGGAAGAGTAAGGGACAGGACAGGACAGAGGGGTGGAGGAAAGCCCTGAGAGCTCTCAGGAAGCCGGGAAAGGAGGCAAAGAGAAAGGCAGCTGCTCACACCGGTCCCCTTTGCTCCCATACACTGTCTGCTGCATTTTTCCTCGCCCCACAAAAGCATCCTCCACCCCTCCCTCCCCACCTTGCACCAAATCAACCCGGAAGCAGAGAGGAGTGTAGGAGGTTCCACGGACCTGGTGGGGTTGGTTTGCTCATCGATGGCATCCACAGCACTCTCCACGGAACTCAGCAGTGACTGGGTCTGGTTTGCCGTCTCCTTCAGCAGGAAGCGGGTCACAAACTGGTCCACATTGCTGCCGCTCTCATAAACCTGCCAAGGCAGACAGCAAGCATGGTGAGACCCAGCACCAACCACTCAACACCATCAGGCACCCCAGCATCTGTCTAACATCCCACGTGCAAACTGGTCCTCTACTGTTGGGGACAGCCCCAACAGTAGGGGTCACAGGATGAATGAGCACACGCTGTCTCACCCCATGGGAAGCAGCTGGCATCTGTGGGTCACCCAGAAACTAGCCCTCCAGCATACATGCATGACCCAGCATCTAGCCCTCCAGCAATTCATAGGTCATCGAACAACTAGCTCTCCAGCATCCCTCAGCCCTGGTGCAGACTTACAGAGGCTGTGATGGGAGGGAGTGTGGACAATGAGGCACACCAGCATTGCTTTATTTATAGATAAATAAAAGTTATAGATAAGTAAAGCAATGGAAATTGGTGCTTACCTAAAGCCCATAGTTGTGCTCTTTACTATGATTTTAAACTACTTTACTATCACTGTGCAGGGTGACAGCCAGTGAGTGGGTGATGAAAAGTGGCCCCTCCTGTGCTTTGCAGATCGCTGCTCCGAGAGCTGCAGCATGTTATTTAGTGCCTTAATGCACAACAGTACAGCCAGCCCAGTGCTAATGTAAAAGGGGTTTGGGACGATTAGCACGGCTCTTACCAGGGAACCACAAGCTGAAGGTGCCTTCAAGCCAACGGCAGAAACGTTTGGCAGTGCCCACTCAGCTTCCTTCCCACCCTGCACTGTGAGACAAGAGCCTCAGCAAGTTTTGGCGTTAGGGATTTTGTTCTGAAGAGGAAATAAAAGAAAGCTCTGGCTGTTTGGGGCCAGAGGCAGGAGGTAGACATCTTGGGGAGCAGGAATACCTTCCACAGGACTCAGGCTGCTCCCAGCTTTGCTGGAGGAGGATGAGCTCTTCAAGCAACAAAAGCTCCCAGGGTAATCCAAACCCTCCCAAGACAGAAAACACTTCATAAAGTGTTTTACCAGCACAACAGATCTGCTTAAAACACCAAGGGCCCCTTGCCCAGCACAGCCTTGCTGCACCCTGACTGTGGCATGGTCCAGCTCCTTCATCTCCTGCCAGCCACAGGTAGAGGTGGGACACTGGCACAACCAGTCCAGTACTGCACAACCAATCCAACACTAGCCCAACACCACTGCAGCCAGTCCAACACAAACCCAACAGGTCTGACCCCAGTCTAACCAGAACACGACATGCCCTGGCCACACCAGGTCTGGCTGACACTAACCACTCAGTATCAGAGCTAAAAAAACCTGAAGTGAAAAAAAAGGCTCCTCTAAACCCAAACTCAATAGCGTCACTTATTCTCCAGACTCTTTCCAACCCATCAGTCCCTGCTGGGACAGCACGTGGCCCAAGCAAACTGCTGCTAGGCAGCCTGTCCCTGTGTTTGCTGCACCTCCTGGCATGGGACTCTGCTGGGACTAATGATTTTTTTGGTGGCTTGAGATGGGGATGGAAGCTCCCAGCTCCCTGCATGCCACTGGCAATGACACTTACTCTCTGGAGTAAGACCTGAGTGGTCCCAGCACCACCAGTTATCTGAGCACACAGAGGCACACCATGACTACCCCAAGCTCCCCAGAGCAAATTATTATTTTATGGTGAGGTGATTAACAAGGGTAATTTCCATGGCAACTGGAGCGGCTCCTTAAGAACTCAGAGGGCCTTTATCTCCTGTTCTGAATCATAAAAGAAGGATTAGCTGAAGAAAAACACTTCTGGGGAAACTGGTCACAGAGCTGATTTCTCACCCCTGATTTGGTAGGGGAGCAAGAGTTTCTTGATGGGTTCTTGAGCATCCAGTTAGTGCAGTGGTTAATGACATCACCCTAACACAGCATATTCACCCCCTCCCCTCCACAACAACAGTGTTTCTGGGGGACACACATGACGTGGTGGTCATCTCTGGATGGTGATGCTGAAGCAAACTGCCACGCGGTGTGCTGGATTTGTGACCTCCTGCAGCACCTTGCTGCAGCACCGTTGGGTGGCAAGGAGGGAGACCTAAGGAGGGCAGGGATCAATGTGCTGCACTGCTCTTTCACCAGCACAGCCCATCCCGGGACACTGGCCAAATGGAGACGGGACCAGCTCAGGGTACTCTGGGGCTGCAGTGGGTCTGCATGAGGACCAAACACTGGGATGCTCCTTAGGCTTGGGGGATGCACTTGGCAGTGCACATGGGACCCTACCACATTTTGAGCTTTTCTCCAAACAGGACCATGCTCCTTTCTGCAGCCCCGGTGCTCCCCAGCACAGCCCAGTGTGCTCCTCCAGCACTGCCATTATCTGACAGCAGGGTCAGAGAGAGGAAAGCCAGCATCAGGGCAGGATACAAGGAAATGTGTCAGAAGACTGGGCAGGAATCTTTCCAGCCAGGGATCATCACAGCCTCAGAAACACAACCCTTATCACTGAGTGATCACCTCTGAGTTATCTCCTTCCTCTGTGGACTAACGGTGTTTGAAAGGAAGATTAGACAGCTTTGAAGAACCTGCTCACTGGCTGGTTGTTAACAGTGAGATTTGTAACGCCCTGAAACCAAGCACTCACCCGTATGGATGAGCGCGATGAAGCAGTGTCCCCATCTAGGCTGCCTCGAGACCACCTCTGCCTCACCAGAGGGAACTGAGGATCAATCACAGAGTCACAGACTGGTGGGGTTTGGAAGGGACCTCTGGAGACCATCTTGTCCAACCCACCTGCTTCAGCAGGGTCACCCAGAGCAGGTTGCCTAGGATTACACCCAGGTGGATTCTGAATGTCTCCAGAGAAGGACACTCCACAAACTCCACAACATGAGGGCCATGGTATAGTGGTGCCCTGGTAGTGCTGGGTTAACTGTTGGAGTCTATGATCTTAAAGGTCTTTTCCAACATAAACTATTCTATGGTTCTATGATTCTATGATTCTATTCAGGATTTTTTGCCTTATTTTGCCAGGGGGTGGAGCAGCGGGTTCTGTGCCAAGAGGTCACTCCCAGGGGCTGGCTGCACTGCCTTGACTGGCATAGAGGGGATGGCTGCTGGGCTTTTTGGACTGGGATGCTGGTGCCACCATGCTGGGCTTGGACATCTCCTGACCAGTCCTGCCCAGTTTTCCCTCACCCCGTGCAGGCAGGAGAGTGATGAACAGGCAGTCTGGGAACACTGATGCGGCAGCTGGTGGAGCCCTTCACCAGGACCCCTCTGTGGGAGGCACAGGCACCACCATGAGACAAATAAACAGTGATAGAGCCAAGGGAGTGATGGGAAAACATTTGCTGACCATTTGGATTGAGAAAGAAATATGCAGTCACAAACATTCCTGGATAGCTGGACAATCTCTGTTCTCCTTATTGAGAAAAATACAACTTGCTCAGAGCATGCAGTATACACTATAGATGTCGATGTATTCTTTCCAAGCACCATACTATACATAAACATACCAACCTACATGTCACATCTGAACAAGCCTGTAGAGATAGTGTGCTGAATTCACTGTCAAGGTACCTTACCCTTATCTTCCTCTGCCAGCATGCTTTGGAAAGAGCCCCAGACCGCACCAAATCCACCCCTTCACCCAGGCAATTATTTTATGATTTATACATCTTCCACTATCCACGCTCTGGCTAAGGAGGGTGTATTAAATCGATAAATCTCCTTGGCAAAGACGTATCATTGCATTTGGGATCTGAAACAATTTATTCTGCACTTTACTCCCCTCCACAGCTTCTCCCCCCGCGCACACCCCTGCCTGCAGCCAGCAGCCTGCCCGTAACCAAGGCAGAAATACATTAATCAGGTGCTCAAATAGGCTCTGCTATAATTACAGATGGGTTTTTGATTAACTCTTCCACCCAGCCCTGCTCTGATTGCCAGCACTGGGGGTCTGACTGCTGCCTCAGTGGAGGGCAGCTGGTCTGTGGGCTGGGGCCATGTCCCTTCTCATGGATTTAAGAGATCTGCAGGCCTCTGGTACCTGTTGCCACTGAAGACAGAGCTGTCTGCAGTCCTTTGAGGGGCTGATTGTATTATTCTTTTAATTAAGTGTGTAACTTTTCTGGGCCATGATTTGCCCTGCCAAGCTCAGGTTCTGGATGCAAGTGTGGGGCTGGCCGGAGCCAGGGTTAGCACCTAGGTCCTCGTGCCTTAAGACCCCCACTGCTGCTCCAAACCCTACTGCACTGCAAAGATACAGTAATTCCCTATTAATGTCCCTTTCCAGCGAGGTCTGCAACACTGCTGCCTTGTCCTCTTCTCCTCTGACAGTGGTCCAAACCACACACCACATCCCCCACAGATGTTCCAAGCCCATTGACTGATCTTACACCTGCCCCATGCTGCTTATCCCACACTCAGTTTCCATTCCAGAGATGTGCAGAGTTCACCACTGCTTTTCCATTTCAATCCATACACTAAATACATGGGCTAACGTGCTGCTATTTACCTCTGCTTTTCTGCTGCTCTCCAAGACTATAGCCTGACTCCTGCAAATTAGATAAAACAGTGAAATGTTGGGGTTTTATTACCTAACTACAGCCTATAATCTTGGTTCAGCTTGAGGAAAAATCATACAGGTGATTCCCATGTTCATTTAAATCAGCTTAACTCCCTACATCAGTTTAATTGGATGGATGGATGTTGGGTACAAAGCTACACCAGATGGTGCAGAGGAATATTGGGGCATCTGTGAAGATCTGATGATTTTGTCAGGCAGATAAGCCAAATAGCTTTGAAATTAAAGCAATGGTGTTTTGTTTGTTTGGGGTTTTTTTCCCAGTTAACTAACTCTGGCCATTTGCCAACCCATCTGTGACATTTGCTCCCAGGAGCCAGGTCTGAAAACATGTGTGCTCAGAGACTTTTAACATTCCCTCAGGTTCTCCTCTAGCAAACGTCTTATTTGGCGTTACAAAAACAAGTCATTAAGAAAACCATCTCCAAAGGAATCCTTCTCATTGTCTTATTAAAACATTTGTCAGTCTGTCCTAGGGAGATTTAATGAGGTTTGCTCTTATTAATTCCACCCTGAAGAGCTATTTCCTCCTTGCTTTGCTTGAGAAGTTAAAATATTTATGGAGATAATACAATAATTGCTGCTCAGTGAAGCCACTTTGTGCCAGAAGCTCTTGGAGGGGCACATCTCCAAGCCTGCTCTTTTTCTACCCAGCTAGTCCATTAGTTCAGGCTAGGAAGACCTTGGCATCACAGACACTGCCCTGCTGCAGTATGTTTTGCTGTCAAACCTTGGTTGAGGAAGGAGCACGGTGGCCACCAAAGAGACAGAGAAGAGTGAAAAAAAGGCATCTCTCCCTTTGCTACTTCCTCAGCCACCTGGCCTTGACATCTACTGCTGCAAACAGGTGGCTGAAGTGAGGAGTGATTGTAAAAGCCTCCTTGAAAGGATGTCCTTGAGACTTCTGCAGTGGATGGCTCTCAGGAGAGCCTTGGAAAGTGTCACGGTTTGATAAAGTGGGGCACAAGCCAAAGACATTGAAAAATGGGATAAGGACTGGGAAAAGGACGACTTGTTTTAGCCACGGGTAATTGGGAAATATTGTCCAGTGCTGGGTCTTCTGGTCAGTCAGCTGAGGTCCAAGCCCCAAATCCCACCCTTCACGTCCCATCACAGCCTTTTTATGTGCCTGCAATGCCACTTCCCATGCACAGCATATGCACACATCAGGGCATGGGCTGCTCAAAGCCCTGACATAGCTCTTCCAGGTTTCCATTTCCATACACACGTGCCCCAAATCTGCCCAGATTCTGACAGAGATTAATGAAAGTGCCCTTGGGATGTGTTACCCGGGAAAATCACAGCTGGGGTTTTGGTGCCATTGGGTGCTTGGACTTGCCAACACCAGCATCAAGCATCCCTCACCAGGCATTGCAAACCAATGCCTAAAAGTGGGCTCTCATGGCTGTGTTCTTGTGGCTATCGAATGACTGAAAAAGGAGTTGTTGAGCATCTCAAAGCTTCTTTGCTGGCATTTTTAAAGGTCACTATTTAGCTTGTTAAGTCTACAGGATGTAAAATATAAATGATTCTGTGCCACCTGCAGACTCTGAGCCACCCCCCTGCGACAAACCTGCACCGACCCTTTGCCTTGCAGAGTTACAGCCTGACCAACGGGGCTTCCCGGTGCTGGTTTTCAGCAAGATTGTCCTAACTGGCTGACATTTACCAAGCCTGGGAACATTGAGGGCTTCTCCAATATTTATTAACTCCAGCCATGGCCAAAACACGCCCACAGAGTGATGGCACCAAACTGAGGAGGCTTTTCAAACGGAAATCGAAGCCAATTCTGTTTCACCCACACTTTTCCTCCAGCTACAAAAAAAACCCCCAATGCAACAACAAACCCATTGCCATACCATGAAACACCCCTGTCAAACCTCATCCTGGGATGACGGAGAGGTTATCTTCCGCCCCCTCACCCCTTTAAAAGCCAAGCATGTGTTGTGCTGTAGCCTCCAAGTGGTTGATTTAAATTCGTTGCTCATAATTGCCAGTTTTCTTCCAAGAGATATTTTCTTATAATTAGAATAACACTCAGACCTGCCTATCGCTCCTTTCCCTCCCCACAACTCTTAAATCGCTTCAAAAGCAGAGTCCTAAAACTGATTGCCTGGCACATAATCAGTAGAAGAAACCTGAAGAGAACAGACACTTACATAGCTGATAAATGAAAGCATTAACATATGAAAGACCCTCAGCCTTCCCGAAACAACTTGAAAAAACCAAATGAAACACCTGTTCAGACAAAAAAATGACGACAGCATTACAGGGGGGTTTAAGTCTTTTGCTATAAAATTCTCCTTTTATCAGTGTCAGTGTTGGCCCCTTCTCAGGTCATGTTTGCCTTGTGTGGGCCTGAAGGTGTCCTGTCATGGACCCTTCCCAAGTGATTTATCACAGGATTTCCCTCTTCTCATTATTAGAAAACCTCCTGGCTGCAATATAATCCCATAATTTCTCATTGCAGTGATGTGAACATGAAGGGCAGGTAACTGTTGGCCCATGCATGCACTATATAACACACCCTTCAGAGGTCACCTATGGATCAAGAGGCGCTTCTGCACCCTCTCCGTTTGCTTAACGGGCAAAGAACAGACTTGGAAAGGAAGCGTGGCCTCCTACTTCGGAACACCCTGGCTATAATTAACATTTCCCTTTACAAAAATTCCTAATTAGCTGTATTTAGTACCCACAAGACAGTAAATTAATACATATTTTATTTCAGTTTTCCAAGCAAACTACAGATTTTGTTTACTAAACAGGACTTACTCAAAAGACCCTGCAAATGTAACGACGTGGGATGGTCAAGCTGCTGAAGGCTCAGCCTGGTTGTGCCAGCTGGTTATGTGTTGACTTTGTCCCTTCCTTTCGTTTTGGTGGCCCCTTCAAAACTGCTTTTGGACTATTTGGCAAGACCGTAGCACTGATATCTGGTTGATTTATGCCCTTCACCATAGAATTTAGCTAATCTCTGGAGCAATAGCCTCAAAACGGGAGTTAGGAGGAGGAAAACCATGTCCTACAGAAGGTCTGTGAGAGCTGGAGCCAGGGCAGCATGACCAGGGCCTCCAGAGGAGATCCTCTTCCTTCTCAGAGTGAGAGGAGGTATATGATTTTTGCAACAACAGACAAGCAGAAGAGCAGTGAATAAACATCTTCATATAAAAATAAGTTCCAAGAGAGACTTTCTTAAGATTCATCTCACTGCCAGTCCTGCTGTGCTCCCTGGTTGTCTGGCAGCCTGGCTGGATCTCATGCACAGCCCTGCGGGGCTGGCAAGAAAATCACTCCACATGGCATCACACAGAGAATCAGCTTTCTGGTCCAGAGACTGAACAGAAAACTTGTGGAGAATTCAGTTCTTGCAGAACTGGAGTAGCACTTCTTGCTTTGATTTGAGATGCAGTATTTTCTTAATTTCAGAGAAGAGTTGCAGAAATACTTTCCAAGAAGCTAAACAAATACATCTTATTTCCTTTTAGATTAAGCTTGAACTGTAAAGTTCCATAATATTTACAGAAATCCACATTAATTTATTTATTTTCTATAGAAATTGATACTGAAATTGTTCAGAAATGTATCATTCAAAATATAGGGAAAGGTCACTCAGCCTTTACCAATTCATCACCCCATTGCCACTCCTTTTTTCAGACAAAACCATTCACCACAAATACAACTTTAACTGCATTATAGGAGTGTTTCAAAGCTGGTGTTTCATCATAAAATCACCCACTCAAGAAAGGAGCAAAAAATAAACTAATCTCTAAAACAACTCCTTCACTGTCAGGGCACATCTCCATACGGCAAAGGTGAGGACAGATGATGTTCTGAGCCCCCCAGAAAAGACAAACTGACTATTTGAATGCAACCCTGACCTTTGAAGAAGAGCCAATTGCTTCCAAGGAGGATGATGATGACAAGGTGCACAGGAGAGAAGATGTTCCCATGTTTGGCAGCAAGGAAGCCAGAGAAGCACTTCTCTGAAGGACGCCTGATGTGCAGGAGGGTACAAATTTGTCCAGGAGAAGATGAAGCAACAGATGTGCTGCATTGCAGTGGTACCCTATGGGCTTCAAGCCCAGACCCAGAGAGCTCAGCTGATGCTGATGTAACAACTACAGCTCAGTGCAAGCCAAGCTGGGGCCAGATCACGATGTCTATGGGAAGACCTGAGCAGCTCACACTGTTTGGGCTGAGCAATACTCAGAGATGGTATCACTGAGTTGCTGCTACACCCTGCCACTGGCCAGTCCCCTGCCCCAGCACAGCACTGTCCCAGGAGCCTCAGAAGACCTCGGTATGAACACCAGGTTTGTTCAGCAGAGCAGGAGAAAATCTGCTCAGGAAAAATGAAAGGATGAGATAAAGGATTAGCTGGAGGATGGGAGGAAAAGATTATTTTTAAGGATTATTTCTACTGACTCTTTTATCTCGAGGTGTCATCATTCAAAAAAGAGCAATATCATATTTGGCAAGTGTAATTTTGTCAGGTAAGAATGCAAATGAGAACATTCTATATTGCTGTTCTGGATTGTGTTATAAACCAAAAAATACCCATCCATCATTTTTAGCACCCAAGACTGGTAGCAGATGGTGCTTGCTCAGGGTCTGTAACTGAGCTACTCAAACCACTGTTCCTTTTCACTGTGGAGACCCACAGCCACACTGGCAACCAGCAGCAGGCAGAGGAGGTCTGCTGAAGCAGCTCCCACTGAGCCCCAGGAGCCCAGCATCTCCAGTTTACTTCAATGACATGTCATAAGGCAGAGACAAGAATGATAAATTGCAGCAGGAACAACTGAACTCACAAATAACTGAGCTCCCCAGTGCTGCTGGAACATCAGCAGCTGGTATTGAAGGTCACTACACTTAGTTTTCCCTTTATTTACATACTTTCTCATCTAAATAATGAGTCGCAGGTGAAATGTATTTGCAGAGAGTTTGGGTACATTGCCTGTAGTAATGTAGTAGTATGGAGGCCTCCTCCATAAATTCCTCCTGCTGCACCCCACTCTACCCTGAGGCTCCAAATCTACCCTAATTTGCCAGCACCCACCTTGCCTGCTCTGCTCACCCTGCTCCTGGCTTTGCCAAAGCAGAGGCACTGCCTTTCCCCACACCATGTTCGTGAGCACCAGAGAGACCAGTTCCATTTCATTCCAGCATGTGCATGGAGTTTTGTTGCAATTTCAGCTCCAGTTTCGCTTTCTAAACACTCCCCTTCCAGCTGGGACAAGGATGCCAAGGATGGTCACCAGCACTTCTTGGGCTCATGTGGTGCCCAACAGGAGCATCTCCAGGAAGGAATGATCTGACCTTAATTCTGAGCTGTTTTGTCCTTGAGGGTGTTCCTTACTCAGCACTTTTGGGACTTCTTTGCAGCTTGCTTTTAAGGTTTGCCTCACCACTAAAGGTCAGCCTTGCTCATATTTCCGTGCTCGGTGTTGCAAAATACTTATCTGGCAAAAACAGGGAGCAGGAGCAACCCCAGTATGGCAAAAAAAAGGGGGGAAAAAAAAAGATTTTTTTTTTTTACCAAACTAAAGCACAGTTCCTGGGATGTTTGAGTGAGGGGGCTGTTCAGTGGTAACCACCACCCCAGCATCATCCCTCTGGCTCCCCTTCCTGCTCCCCCTTCACCCAGCACCCCTCAAGGCTGGCAAGGATGGTGGAAGCACTGGGTGGGCACCATTCCACAGCAGGCAGCCTGAGGCAGGGGGGTCAGTAACCAAACAGGAGGGACAGTACCCATCTGGCTCCAGTGCCTCAGCTCCCACTGTACCCCACACACCCTTTGACACCAGACCAAAAAACCTTTCTGGTCCCATTGGTTTTGATATTTGCTAACTGCACTATAAAAGAGTAAATGAGAATTATATAAGAACATGCCCCCCATCAGCTCTTTTTACATTCTGAAAGTTCATTTCCTTGCTCTCCAATATAAGTTTGCATTTCCCAGTGTCACTAGGAGTCATTTCGACGCAGCATGGACATCACCGTATTGGAAAATAATTACAATGACAGATTTTGTTTTGCCATATGAGACTTTCCACCACTGAATCTAATTACTGCTGATACTTTACGAGCTCCTCCAGTACAACATAATTGCTGCTTTCTCATTTTATGAGAGAGAAATAATCAGTTGTCTGTTAAGGTGAGAAATATAAACAGCAATTAAATACCACAGCTCTCCAGCCCCTCCTGTCAGCAGGCACCTCTCATCAGAAAGCCACCACAGAAGGAGGTTAAGCTTCATTTATTGTTTGCACCAATAACAAAGGGGACAGGGACAGAATAAGGAATCTTATCAAATGATCAATAGTTTTCTAGAGCTAACAAAATGCTTGTTTTAATACAGAGGAGCAGAAGCATCTTGCAAGCAAAGCAATTTGCTCATGGTGCTGACGCTGAGCACTGTGACAAGTCCTTTGCAGGATCCGGCCTCAGGGAAAAGCTGCAGAGACAACAGGCTCAAGCATCGGGGACACAAAACCATATTTGATTCCTACAAAAACCTGCTGCTTCAGCAGTCTTATCCCTGAGCCAGTGCTTCTAAAGATATATTTATATATCTGTGTCTCCTGAACATCCTGACATCAGCACCGGGCCCTTGGTTACAGCATCGCACGTGGAAGAGATGGAGCAGGAAGAGACCTGCATGGGAAAAGCTTCTGATTGCTGTCTGGAAGTCAGTCATATCTGAACACCAGAGACAAGTTTCTCTACCAGCTACAACAGCTTATTTTCAGGTTTTGGTTTGTTGATTTGTTTTGGGGGTTTTTTTGTGTCCTGTCCGTGTGTCCTGTCCCATCCCCCATGTCGTGTGTCCCCCCCCCCCGCCCAATCCTTTACTTGAACAAAGTGCCTGCATTTGAATAATTCATTTTTGAGGTTTGTACCATTTTGTTCACAAAATCACAGCGTGGAGCAATGTTTTTCATTACATACTTCTTTGCCAGCTCCTCTCTATGAAGGAGTCTTGCTCTGTTTGCTCACTTGCCAAAAGTCTGCCAGGTGGTGAAGGGCAGCACAGCCCATGGGCTGATGAGGGGATGCTGGGACAGCACTCCCTTGTCTGGCATTAGCCATCTAAAAGGGAAATGTCTGCATTTGAGTTGAAGAGTGTTGTCATCCTTCTACTGGAGGAAGATGCTTCCAATGCTCTGGATGTCTCTGGTTCCCTCCACAAGATCATGGTGGAGGTGACCAGCTCAGGTTTAGATAAATAACCTTTACCCATTGCAGTTAAGACAGGTGAATCCTTCCACAGGTTGCTGAATCAAGGAGGGAAAAAAATACTCATATGAAGGCAGTGGATTGGGACTATGAATACCCATTCTGCTTCTCCTGCAGATTTCTTATGCCAGGTAATAGCAACATGCTCAGATGCCTAGTTTATAAATAAGGAATAACCCACCATTGCAAAATACTGGGAAGAATTAGTCATATATATTAACATCACATCCAAAAAGCAGTGGTGGAAGGCATCACAAAGAGCAAGCTGGAGTGAATTACTGAGATATCTGTTAGCATAAGATGTATTTAAAATACATAGTTGGCAGATCTGACTGCCTGAAAATTTCCTAATAATGAATAAAAGTGAGACATGAACCAATTCAGCAACATAATTAGGAAAAAAAAAAAAAACTATTACCATTGTCATGACTGTTTTTATCCTCTTATAATGTTGATAAAAAATTCACAATCACTTCAGATAGATCAGTCCTTGGCCAAAACCTTTAATCTTAATTCATTAAGGAAAGATATCAACTTGTGAAATATGTCTTCACGTTCCATGCTGCCCTCCTCACAAACATTCAAAAGGATGGATTTCAACCAAGCAAGGAAATCAGGCTCTTTACTCAGCAGCCAGAGAGGAGAGAAATTTGCTGCTTCCCTTTCTAACTGTTAAAACTTCTTATCATTACCACATCTTTAATTTGAGTTTCAACTTTTGCTTCAGAGATAAATGGGAGATTTCAATTTGGATTACTCAGAGGAGGGCTAGAGTTGAATTAGGAAGTCCTTACAGATGGCTGGAAAAAGCAAAACCTCCCTCCTTGGCTTGGTTCTCTGGTGCTCACCAGTGAGGAGGAAGACCGTCTTCCTCTCATTGTGACATGAAAGGAGAATGCAAATACAGTTGCAGGTGGAAGTGGGAGAAGGAATGATTATCCTGAGACAATAAATATCACTGATACCCCCCAGTTACTTTATTAAGTAACATAGAAAGGACAGGAAAATGGTTCCAAAGGAACAAGAGCTCTGTAAACACTTGTCTCCTCCTGCTAAGACATCAGATGAATGACGCACCTCTCAGTGGGTATGTTTATCTGGTACATCAGCTCAGATTTTCTAGGTGTTTATAAATAAACTTCAATATGCTTCTTGATCAGGGCCACTGTCTAGTTGTCCATTAATAAAAGTAGCATTAAAGTACCTGGTGGATTTTTTTTAAGAAGCTAAGGATACTCTGCCCATATAAAATAGGACATCAAGCCTGGGTTTTGGTGCTTGCATGATTCCCCTGTAGTCCTTCAGACAGCCCTCTAGTTTCTAAGACAGCAGCTGAGCACGAGGGCCCATCTTTCTGGAACTCAGGATGCCTTCCAGCATGACAGCTGTATGCAATGGCACGTATGTGTTCTGTATGTAACGTCCGTAATCTGAAGTTTCCAAAAGCACTCCCAATGACACTAACAAGAACTCACGTATTCAAAATCCCACCCAGGAAACCCAAGGGCTGTGTTGTCTGAAGACAGATGGAGCCCCTTCATGATTCAGGCAATGCCATGGCACAGCCATGGCTGCCTGTCAAGACTTCAAAAGGGTACTGAGAAGGTATAGTGCTCTGCCACAAAGGCTCTGTGCCACCATCTACAGCACATGACACTGGCACCTTGGTTCATAATCTGGTCAAGCTATTCAAGATTCATGTGCTGTTAACATGAAAAAAATCCACTGTAGTCACATTGCTGCAACAACCCATTTACCACACAAATGCAACAGCACAAGGAGACAACACTGCTGACTAGGATGAAGACCTTCAGATGTAGATGCTCTGTTAAAATAACATTTGCCACGTTTGTGCCAAGCCCATAGATCACAAGGCACAGGAAGGAGGACTCACCCTTTTGGTGTAGTCCATCGCCTTCAGGATGGAGAGGTTCAGGGTCTCCAGTGAGGCTAAGACGTCTTCGTAGTCTCCCATATGATCAGCAAAATAGTCTGGGAAAACAAAGAGGGACAAAACGGGAACAGTTGATGTAACAGCACTTCAAGGCTATATGACACAGCAAGGTCTAGTCATTGGTGGAAAGAAAAAAAAACCTGAGAGTTTGGTTTTGGGTGTATTTTTATATTCAATATCCTGATCCAAAGTCACAGCTTGTCCTGCAGTAATGGCAAGTAATGCAATTCCCATGAAGTTTGGGACCATTGTAAAAAAGAGATGTAAGCCACAGTAGCTCTCATTGAAAATAACTTGAGGTGCTTTATTGCCATGTCTACTGCATTTGACCATAGCTTTGCTCTCTCCCTCCTATTGCCAGCACGGAAGGAGAAGTCTCAAAAGAAATTCCCTTTCCTTTCCCTCGACAGGCTGAGACCGGCCTTACATCTTCCTCTACATTCCCATCACATTGGCACCCTCAGCCCACAGTCACAGCTTGCACAGACTTCTGAGAGCAAAATATGTCCCAAAAGGAAGAGAATCAAGCTGTGAACTGGGTCTGAAAGCACATGTTCTCTGTGGAGAAGGAGTCCGTGCTTTCTCCATACCATCCTCCTCCCTCCTATGGGAGGGCTGATCCGCAGCAGGCTGCACCACCACAGCCACAGCAGTGGCCAGATGCAATCCCAGTCACTCTTCACTGATGTAAAATTGAGCCAAAATCGGAGCATCCCCACGCGGCTGATGGCTCCATGACACATATCAGCCCTGGTGCAGTTTTGTGCATGAGATATGGAGTCCTGAAATCCTCCGCTCATGAAGGAAACAGAAAGAAGTGGAGGCTGGTGGTGGCAAGGTGTGCAGCGTAGATGTGAAGTCACCCATTTTCTGTGTGATTGACACAGATGACAGGTAAAAACTGTTCCTTAAAAGCCACTGGTGCTGTTCCTTAGCACTAAGACATGAAGCTTCACACCGAGGTGACATCTCTGCGGAATGCAACAAGACATGCACTCCAGGAAACAATCCCACTAATTAGGTTCTCTTGGCTTAATTAGAAGTGCCTATGTCTATTTACAGCCCAAGAACATATCCAGGGGAAGAAGATTTTGGCAGAAACTGGAATGTCACAGCGTGATTGACAGCAGCTGTTTGCTGTTCCACAATAAACCAAACAGCTTATTCTCACTGCACTGTGTTTATTTGTGTTATTCTTATTACTTGGGAAAGAAAAACTGAGCAGATCTTAAGGGCAAAGATTTTTTTGTGAGTTCTGAAATAAAAGGCTGTCCCCACGTATCTCTGGAGAAATCTGCTGCTGCAGGCAGAGCACAGCCCTCAAGACTGACCAAAGAGCACCTTGGAGGAAAATGGTGTTGTCCAAACCAAAATAGTCAGTTCTACTCTTTTAGCCTTATTTATTCACCTGGACATCTGAGATCAGCTCTTCCTATCCTATCTTGCTCATGGCTTCCACACATCTGTGAAGAGCAGTGGGATCAGCACTCAGGAGATGAGCACCACTGCAACCCAGGGCTGGAGTGGGGTGTGATGGGTGCCCCCCAACCACCTCTCCCCAGCAAAGCCATCACCCACCACTCTGGTAGCCTGCAACAGGTCTCTGTGCCTCTCCTGTTTGTTGAGTACACCTCAGTTCACTGGACATCTTGTACTGCTGGACGCAATGTCCATGTTTCATTTAAACTGAAAGGTAGCAGGTACAATTTGGTAGCTGCACTCACATTTTCTGGGCATATTAAGCCCTCCCAGCTATGACTGGGAGCTCCTCTGGGGGTGAGAAACTACACAACCACGTTTAAGTTAGTTTAGGTACTGGTGATTACTGTATTTGTTGGCAGAAGAAAATCCAGAACTTCTTAAGATGCTACCTGGTGCTGTTTAAGGCAAATCAAATTTCTCATGTGAGCTGCAGGGACCAAGAAATCCCTTTTAAGGTGCTCTTGACATCTTACAACACACAACCCATTTCAAAGGAGAGACCACAGCTCCCATTTAGCCAAAATGTGATTTTCTGTTTCAACTAATACTTAAAAGAGTAGGAAGCAAATGAGTAACTGGAGGCAAGGCCAGGTATTCAGCAGATAACGAATCTAGGCAGGATCTCGCACTGATTGTACCTTCCTCCAGCTTCCTGCGGGAGGTGATGAGTTTATCTTCCTCCTTTCCTGGCAGCTTCACCCCCAGGAGAGGCAGTGAGGTCAGATCATGTCAGAACAGTCATCTGATTTTCTGATCGGATGGATGGAGAAAGCAGGGCGGGGCCAAGCAACAGCATTACTACCCCTGTATTTCCTGGCAAAGCTGACAGTCCAAGCTGGGGGGTTTTGGTTTCTTGGGTCAGCTGGCAAGAATAGCCAGCACAGTGAGAAAGGAGCTATGGGAACAAGCCCATCGTATCACCTGCAAACCAAAAAGATTTTATGGAAGGCTTAGTTTCTTGCATACTAAAAGAACATGAAGCAGGGATAACCAGCTGAAAGCTGGCTGCAGGCATGAAAGCTTAAAATCCTGTGGGGTGCTACGGTGAAAAAGGCAGGCTGTGGGTAGGGGTTAAGTATACCAGGAAGAGAGATAACCCAGGCAACGTCCTGGTGAAAGCAAACCCAGTCTGTGATGAACAGAGAGGCCTTAAAAGTGTTGGGAATAATGAGTAACCTCCTGGAGCTGACACAGGCACCCTGGCAAGAGCCTTTTTGGCTGCACAACACACCCTCAGACAGACCTTTGAAGGCTCTAATTAGTGGCAAAGTGATGAAGGTAAATGGTGAAGACCTGTGCCAAGGTGGTGTTATAAGTTCTTCAGCATCCTGACATGGGAGGGGAGGAGAATAGACAAGTGAACCCTCTGAAAGGCCACAGATCTTTGTCTCCCCATCTCCTCCTGGGGTGCAGGAAACATTTCCCAAAACCTTGTGTCCATGGAGAAATACACCCAAGTGAGAAGCAGGAGCCTGGTGCACAAGTCACCTCCCATTGAGGCATCGCCCTTGAGAAATCCCATCAAGAAATATTCCCTTTCTAGCCAAGGTGTGGGTCAAAACTTTATCATAGCTTGTCTTTCCAGGCTGTAATTTCTGCAAGCCGTGGGAGGTGCAGCGGGGGTGGTGTACGCCTTAGGCATTCTGCTGGGAAACACGGAGGTTTGCCTAAGGAGAAATACATTATGGGTATTGCAGAGGGATGCTGGTTTATTGAACTTCAGAGGAGAGCTAGAGGCCATGACACTGCCAGAAATTAAATTCTGGCTTGTTATTGAAGGGGAAATGGGTGCTCCACTCAGCTCTGACCCTCACTGTGTTGCAAGAAAATGTAGAGAGGTTTTGCCAATTTTCCCATAAAATAAAAAGTGAAGCAGCAGAAGTGCTGAGACCCCCCAAGATCTGCAACCACCACAGCCCCACCAGCTTTGTAACAGGATTCATGCAGCCTTCGAAAGCACACGTGCACATCGCAATTGCTTTTGTCCCGAGCGAGGGGCTGCACTCACCACACAGCTCCTTGGTGTCCACGTTGCTGGAAGATGAGGCAGAGGAGGAAGCAGGAAAAAAAAAAAAAGAGAAAGGAGATTTTGACATGAAGGACAGATGAAGACTACAGTTAGAATTTCTTTAGGCTCAACCCCAGACACCCACCTGTAACATCACCCAACCCCTCAGCATCCCCAGCCACCAGTGGGGACAGCCTAAGGAGAAGGCAATGGCTGGTGCCACTCAGGGCACTCACACACCTCTGCCTTGTCAGCATGGGCCCTGTTGGGATGAATTCACATATTTTGGGTATCCCTCGAGGAGAAAATGGGGACTTGTGCCACCCCCCTGAGGGTGGACCCGGGTCTGCTGGGGACCCTGCCTGCCTAGCACAACAACAACTCTGCCTTCCTCCCAAATATCCACCCAGGTAAGGCACCTGATGCAGCTCAGGAATATGTTTGCATCCAGTTGCTCAGAATAAAAATTTACTTTTCTAGATGGATCAATTTTCCTGATTTTGCCCTTGCAAAGCCCCCATGGGGCTGTGCACTGTTCCCACCCGTGACTCCCTTCGGGCAAAATTTCACACTTACTCCTTAATACAGGAACATTTAGTTTACGTAATGACATCTCAACAGACAGCCTGCTTGGGAAATAAAGATTGCCAATAATCTCTTTGTGCCTCAGATTCCCACACAACTAAGCACTGGAATGATCTCTTAATAGAATTATATTTTATCAATCCATTTATACCCTAGAAAGCTATTTCTTTAACTAAACTCATCACTGCTCTGTCTGACCTGTCAACATAAGCAGATTAGGGAAAGATATGTTTTCAATACTGCTTTCAGCAGCAGCATCTTCCCACAGCCCTGCCCTGGATCTCAAAATCCACCAGACCACTCGCCTGTGCCCTGACCAACAGGTCTACTCCCAGCTGGTCTGTGACCCGCAGCTTTCACTCTCTGCTGGCCATCTCTTGGGATGGGATAGCCTTCTGAAGGGAAGATGCATGGTGGGAAAGCATTAATTTGGGGTTGCTTTTCATTACCAAGGCCATGCTTGAGCACTGCCATTGAGGATTGATGACAAAAAGCGCAATGCCTTTGCAGCAAGCTAAAGTACCCAGAAAAATCTCGTTTCTGTTGATATCTTGCTACCTTCTGCAGCAGACTCAGACCCTATGTGAGCAGAACAGCCTTGCCAGGCTGCATGTGGCAGCAGGATGGGCACAGGCTGCATTTCCCACTCAAACAGCATTATCAAGAGAGCTTCTGCTTTAGCAGGGAGACTAATAACATAAAAGATTTTTTTTTCTTTTTTATTTAGGCTCTTCCTGAGAGATGCAAGTTCCTGCAGCTTGCCGACCCTGATGACCTCTCCCTAGATGGAACTAGATGAAGTTTAAGGTCCCTTCTAATGCAAACCATTCTATGATTCCATCCCCCAGGCGCTTGACAGCAAAGCAGAAACACATGTGTCCACTGGTGTTGTCTGGGGAGGAAATTCCCCAGATTCACAGTGACACCCATGCCAGGGTTCTCCCCAAAAGCAGAGCCTCAGGTGATGGCACTGGTTTCCCCTTCATCACCACTCCTAAGCTGTGGGACCTGCCAGGTGCTGGAGGCAAAGACGAACACCTCAATCCTGTGAGATATCAGCTGCCAGAATGGTGTCACCTGACCTGCCTCATGCTCTAAAAAAGCACGTTACCAAATCACATGCTCTTTTGAGTAACTGGTGTCTGTCACGGTATAAAAAAAGTCATCTCTTGTCTCAGACACCTTCGTGGTGCAGGATACATGGTGTGACAGCTGCTGGCAGCAAACATGCTGGCACAAGCCCCAGCCAAAGGTGCCGGAGATACATGCATCTCTCTGCAAAGTGAGCTTTCCCACTATATCTTAATTCCCTCGGAGACTTATCATCTCTCAAACCTTGGAGTTACTTCACTGAATCCTACAAAATCCACTGGGAATGCAGCAAGTTCAGTTTCTCTGACTTGAGGATCTCATGCCCAAATCTACTGAATATGCAGATCAAAAATGCTACCCAAAAGAGCCAGCTCCTGACTGAACAGTCCACACCCCTTGGCAGCATGGGATTGTTCATATGGAGCCCCAGAAACTCACAGGCAGAGAAAATTCAGGTGGGGGAAGAAACCCAGAAAATGCATTTCTGACACTAACACAGCCCCATGCACACCTAAGGCCTACAGCTGGTCTTTCATTAAAGCTCTCACCAGCCTGGGAAGTCAACTGATACTCCCAAGCCCGTGCACAAGAATAGTTTTCACTTCAGCATCACCTACAAAACGCTCCCGTAAGCCACAAGAAATTAAAAACTGCAACAAGTAGTTCCCATTTTTCAGAAAAAAAAAAAAAAAAGTAATCATCTTTCAGCTGCCAGAACACTTGGCTGTGAATTAGCTTTTAATTTTAAGCATTCTTACATTACTAGTATGACTAATTAAATAACTCATTGAAGCAATAACCCAACTAACTAAGCAGAATATAATAATGCTTAAGTGCAACTTTAAATTAAGAAATCATTAAAAATATCTGTGTTATACAGATTTTTTTTCTGCACAGTAGAGGCCACATCTATCTGACCTCTTTCCATAACAAAAGGCTTTCTTTCAAACTGGGGGGGGGATGAGACAGGACAGGGGATGACGACCCTACAAGAAAAATCTATGTCTTTTAAGTTTCAGGGCTTTTTTTGTGTTTTCTACTCAATGAAACTGTAATGTGGAGCAGCATAACCTTGCATCCCCAACCTTGCTGGGGATGTGCACCCTCAGAGATTGCTTTCCAAGGCAAAGATACACTTTGGAGATCCTCCATTTGCTCTTGGGACCTAATTTCTGTGACAGAAATACAGGCCAAACACGAGAGCTCAGCTCTCAACCTAGAGTATATTCTGAAAAATCAGAGTCCAAACCATAAACTAATTTGGCCACCAAAAGGACTGTTGATTGCTCACCACCCACCACCATTTAAATACACTGGTATAATTTGACCAAATGAACATATGGGTAATAGGGAAATAGTTTTTCTTGCTGGTTCATATCCAAGTATTTCTAAGAAAAAGAAAAATCCTCAAAGCATGATACTCCACCACCATACATGGGTGTTGAAAGAGCAACAACCACGCTGCAAGAGCGTCTCCTCAGGGGGCTTAAATGAATTTGCCCAGAGTATAATTATTGCTGCACAACCAGCAAGAGGAGGAGGCTGCCCAGAGCATTCACTGGGCCTCCTGCATTCTCCAGAGAAATATGTTTCTCCCCCCAAAACCCCACCCAATACTAAAATGCAATTTGATGAGTGCCTGAGTTAATGGGGATCCCTGGGAAGACACCTCTTTGCCTTGCTGTGTCTTTGACGGCAGGTTATCCAGTGGATAGATGACTTTCTGCTGCTCTTCCATTGTCCCAGCTTTTCTTTCTTCTCTACCTGACTTCCTTGAAATGTTGCCCTCCTTGAGACTTTCTCCCAGGGAATGGTAGGGTGGCAACACCAGACAGAGCACACTGCAGCAGGGTGGCAAACAACCCAGGGATTACAAACTCAAGCCAAGCATCCCAGCAGACAGATATCTAGGATGTTGATGGTCCCCCATGTAACCTCCACGTGACAAGCTCCAGATACATCGATCCAGATCAGCCCAACACTTTGTTTAATCTAATCAGGATTTTCCAGCAGGAAAATAGTTGTTTCTGGAAATTTCCCACCGTGATTATTTGCTTTAGCTCAGTGCAGCCCAGTGCATTTCTCCAGGCTTCTCTTCAATTATAAAGAGGAGCAGAAAAGTTATCTCAGAATGGAAAAGATAATGTGGAGGAGCAGAGTGTGAAATACCCTTCTTGGTTTCTAGCTCAGCCAAGGCGTCCCAGAGTCTCCCAACGGGTGGCACAATCGAAAACATAATGGGATTTTAGAAGTTGCAAATACATCAAAGTCTCATCTTCACAGTGTATTTCTCATGCAAATAGCTGCCTGGATGTGCTACTGAAATGCCACTCAACACCTGATCGGCTTCAGCTGAAGATAACAACCCTTCTTCTTGGGCAGATGAAAGGTTTGCATCAGCAGCCATACGGCTTAGTTGCTTCACCAGCACAGAAAATTGAGGGTTTTTTTCTGAAATCACGTTCTACTTTTATTTCCATCTTCTATTCCCCGCTTTGGATTTGCTACAAGGCTTCAATTGATCACGGAAACAAATTATCCTCTAGCATTAGACACCTGCAAAACTAATTTTCATTTAGTAAAGACTAAAAAACAACATGTGCATCTGGAATGTATTATTATATCTGATGATATGCCTTCTAGTCCCAGCAGCAACAGTGCTGTGTTATTTCAGCACCTTAGAAGTGGAAAATGTACATCCAGATGCCTACCAAGGGGCCACAGATGGTCACTCTTGATCATTAGTTTCTGAACTCAGAGAAACATTTTTACACAAACCCCAGAGTGAGAGGAATTATTCCAGACAGAGCATGAGAAATATCAAATACCGGATGGCAGCCAGGAGCTGAATATCTTTCATTCTAAGGAACTAAACAACTTTCCAAACCCTTTATCCTAGTCTTCTGGAGAACCCTGTTAAATCCTTCCTGAGACTTACCCAAGCACCTCCTTCATCTGCCCACTTGGTTTTAAAAAAAAAAAAACCAAACCACCAAACAACATCCACTCTTATGGTATGAAGTAAAAAAAAAACCTTCCAAAATCTGAGGTGCCATATGCAAAGAGAGCATAAACCATATGCCAAAGCTGTCCACAACCAGAAGAGCATCCAGCCAGCTGCAGCTTCAAATGACATAGGCAGATAAGTATTCGTAACATATGTCAGCTTTGGCTTTAATTTCCTTAGCTGTGGCAAGTCAGGGCTCTGGTGCCCATCTGGCTCTTACTTTAAAGGATGGTCTTCATCTCCTGCCAAATGACCCTGTTTCCTGTATGAAATAAATTTGAAATGGATTTTGACTGTGCTTTAGCAGGAATAATTCCAAGGTGCATGTACTGGCACAGGCACACTTGCCCTGCATAAGATTCAGTACAACCCATAAGCAGACTGAGCAGTGGGACTTCTATAAACCAGCAGGTATTTTTCATTCAGCTCTGCTTTTTCCATCAGGAAATAGGAGTGCTGCCTATTTAAACACCCAGAATGGATGGAGGAGAGCCCATTGCACAAGCTGATACACTCCAGATAGATGTTTCCCCCCAAAATCCATGTTACATGAAACCAGGTGCAGCTTTGCAGAGTCCATATGGATCACCACATAACCAGAACTGGAGCACAATGGTTTACATTAAAACACCTATGGGGAACAACTCCCATGGGGGGTCCTGAAAGGGAAAGAAATTCTGCCTTTGCCAAAGCAAAACTAACTTTATTCTCCCCTTGGCACATGCTCCATCACTGAGCACCTGGGGAGCACATTGAGGGGGGGTCTGAAAGCACAGCAGTGAATGATGTTTTTCTCTGAAGTGCTGGTACCACAAAGAAGAGAAAAAAATAGGGACAAAGAATTGCCCAGAAACAGAGAGAAGCAAAAGGAGAATTTTGCATGAAGTTTTAACATATAGATTCTGTATTATGAAGGGCCTCTTCACCTATGATGTGTGATTTGGGATTGGAACAGACTCTATGTACTATGCGACACAAATTTCTCCTCTACTTGCCCTTGTTATCGGCAGAGTTTTTGTTCACCAGTCTGAAAGCTGAAATCTAGTGTCCCCAAGGATGAGTCTCCCACCCAAACCCAGGGTGAAGGTGTTTCCTGATCTTTGCACAGCCTCCCCCTTCTTTTCCATACTGCATGGCCACTGTCACTAATGCCTCTCAGCAAGACCAAAGATGAGCAGCAATGCAGCTGCACACCAAACCCATATTCAGACCCACTGAATATTAATATTTTTACATAGCTTTCTCTGTGGCTCCTTGCCTTGATAAGCCATCTGCATTCCCACTAATGCAGACACTGCCCAGATCCAGTTTTCGAACCGTAAGCCCATGTTCACTGGAAATGCTGGCATGCAAAGCTGTGTTCTCTGCACAGTGTACTTAGCTCTGGAGCACTGGGGCAGCAGACTCCTCAATATAAGCCAGGAATCCACAAAACACTGATTTTTTTCCAGGTAAACTGAACTGACCTTCAGTACAAACAAGCACGATAAATCTGGCAGGCTCAAGATAAAACACACTCCTTTACTCATCCTGCTTCAAGGCTGTTCCCTCCCTAGGCAACAAGTCCCTGTGAAGTTGCTGCAGTGTCACACAGGGAAGCCAGGACAGACCTGCTCTGACTGCAGAAAGAGAGAGAAACCATGAGGTTCTGGTTCCTGGCTGAGCACCAGCAGGCAGGGCTGTCACTGCCCAAACCAGACAAAAAGCATCTGGGATAACCACACAAGTGGTTTCAGTGTCACCAAAGATGCTCCTTTAAATGACCTTCTAGCATGATGTGGAAGACTAGCAGGAGATCTTCACTCCCTTCTTATCTTCCATGGGGAGCCCCTGGGCAGATCTGTGAGCATGGCTGGTGACTCTCCCAAGTCATTCACACCCTCAGCAAAGTGCAACATGGCCTTATGGCCACCTCAGAGCCCAGAGTGTAGGGTTTACCAGCAGTCCTGCTCACTGGCATCCTTCCCATCGTGCCAGAAGATGCTCAGAGCTCATCTCGGAGCATCTTTCACACCTCTGCAGTAAGGTGTCTGTGTTACAAAGGCTATTCCAGCTCTGATTGCAAAGGAAAAGGGAGGGAAAAAAAAAACCAAAAAGGACAGTTAGCACTCAATACTAACTCCTAATTGATTTGTCATGACCCTGAATCCCACAGGTGGGTGGCACACACTGGGGAGGCAACAGGTCCAAAAAAGCCTGGATCTGCTCCAAAAAGCCCAAGATAGCCAAGTGCAGATGTCCTGCCGGCAGCGTGGTGCAGAAAGGCGGTTGCCATAGCACTCGGCGTGAGCAGTAATTAGAGATATGGGAGGATGACGTCTCTTCTCTAATCAATGACCCACAATACAATTGCATTTTCCTTGTAGCAGTAATAAACCTCATAAAAACAATGCGAAGAGGATATTAAACTTGTTAAAGAGAATCTCTGAAGTCCAAAACCATCAAAGCCAAGGTACAGACACAGCAGCCAAAATGATTTGTACTCCCTGTGACCTTGTCTCAGCTGCTGGCCTTCTCCTATGGGATCCATGGCAGATCCATGCTCTCCTGGCAGAGCCCCTTACCTCTGACACAGTTTCACACTCGTCACGGTCCTTAAGGAAAAGCTTTTGCTGTGGATTTTCCTGAGTTTGGCAAAGGGAAAACTCTTCTGCAATGACAGACCAGCTCCTGCAAATGATCCCACCCCACCCCCCCAGGTCCCAGTCCCCTCCGCATAGCCACAGGCGAGGGCTGGGCATGTGGCATAAGGTGCAAGGAGCACAAGGCTCGTGGACACACTCTGGGGCTCTGTTTGATGGTATCGCCTGCTAACAGCAACATGCCTCATTTTGCTGCTAAAATCAGCACAGGCACTTTGTCAGGGCAGGAAGGGTTAAACACCCCTTGTTTGCAATACACTCTTTCTGCAGCACAACTCCCAGAGATGCCGTTTCCTTTCAGGGAATTGATAGCTACATACAGATAGAGACCATTGCAACATAACGCCGTTATTGGCCTGGTTTCTCATTTGTGAAGACTCCCACCTGCCGCTGTATTTCAAGGCCAGTTCAGCTCCTCACTTCCTTGGCATACTGATTTACTCTGCAGTCACAGACACTTAGGAAGCATCAGGTGGTACCTCACGCCAGCCTGCCCTGTGCAAACCTCCATGCAACCTCATTTCCTACCTACAGCTGCAGGTCACAAATAGCACAGTGAAGACCCTGGGTGCCTCTCCCACCTCCTCAGAAAGTCCCGAGCTACAATCCACCCTTGATGCAGAGCAGATGCTTTATTTCATCAGTACTTTCAAGACAACCAAAACAACATCTCCTAAATGGAGAAGTATTTGACAGAACAAACCAGCCAGCTTTAATCATCAAGATAAGCAGCTGAAAATGGATAAAAATGAAACAAACGGTCTGAATGCTGTTGGAAAACACACTTTAAGCTCTTGCTAGTTAAAAGAGAAATAAATGTCACTTTCAAAAAAGGCAGGGACAATAAACTGGCACCTGCAGAGTACCAGACATTTGTTTGTTCATTCATCAGCAACTGAAATATGGCATTGCAGGCTGTCAGCTGGTGCTAGACCATTTTGCTTTGTCACACAGCACAGGAGCTGGGGTCTGGGTAACGCCAATAAGTCAGGCTGAGCATCGGTGAGGCTCTGCCCTTCCTGCCCTAGCGCTTCTATAAATAAACATCAAAGATGCCCCATAAAGTGCTGATCAAATCCCCAAACTCTGTAGATTGCAGGGGAAGCCCAAGGCAGAGATGTCCCACTACTGCTTTCCCTGCCTGCCCTCTGCAAAGCAGGTTGGGGACACCACAACCTTCTGCAACTCATTTCTGGGCAGAGAGATCTCACTTTTCCCTCGCCTCTGTGTTCAATTTGTCCACCCAGGATCTGCATGTTAAGAACAAAAATTGATGGAGTTTCTGCCCATGGAGGAAAATTTGAAGTGATTTAGACATGTTCCTCTTGCATCTCTCTCTCTGTACCTTGTAAGGCCATTTCATAGGCTATTAAAAATAATCAACAACCTGTGGATAGAACCTCTAGCCATTCACTTGCAAAAGAAAATCTCTTGAAACACTCATAAAATCTCTGAACATGACAACACAAATAAAACACCTGTTTACAGTGCAACTGATATGCTGAAAAATCTATCAGTGCAGTGCCCTGATTTACTGAGCTTAATCTAACAGCTGGTTCCGAAGCACAGTCATCACTTTAAATAAAACAGACATTTGGTACCATACTAAACATTGCCAAATCTCTGAGTGAGCCAAATCCTTCATAAATTGTATCTAAACCCTTAATATTTTTTCTTTTTTTTTTTTTTTTTGGCAGGGGGGAGAGGATGAGGGGTGGATGACCTGACCTTGAAAATATCACTCTGCCCACAAGTCCTTCAAAGAAAAGAGAAGGCAGGTTTAACTGCAACCTACAAGTAACTTACCTGCTGGGAGGGATGGCACTTCCAAATGTATTAAGTTGCTGATCATTATATACACACCCAGGCTCAATATATATACTGAATATATATACTGGCTTATATCAGGTCTTGTTTAATTTGTCCCCAGACAGTGCCAAGCAAAATGGGGACTCTAATCCTCAAAGGATGGGCTGTACACATCATGGCCAGCACAGAGGTGGCACTGATGAACCCTTTGCTCTCAGGGTATTTCCACTAACTTCACTTTGGAAACATAGCATGATTTTCAGTGATATTTCCATCATGTTACTTTGAGATAATGTATTGTTTAGTTTTGGCATCCTGGTCCCAGGCAGAGCCAGTATCTTCAGCCTGCATCCTGCATCACAACCTGCTTTAAACTGAGCTCTTCATCTTGCACGTGCATTTCACAAACAGTAGATACAGGAGTTGCAGCTGAGTTAAGAACACATCAATTTTGCTGTCAGGCTTGCTCAAATTGCTCAGCCTTCAGATAGACTTTTAAATATAAGCTGTTAGGGATGCATTTGGACAGCTCTGTAACATCAACTCGATTGCTGGGATAGTTACTATAGCTCTTTCGGTTTTATGTAATAAAGATCCCCTGGTTGCAAGAAAATATTAAGAAAACCCCAAACAAACAGGAAGGAAAAGATTGTTTTCAACCTATGATGCTCATTTATGAAATCACCACATAGCCTTCCTGCCATGGAGTGCTTGATAAAGTGCTTTAAAAACCAAAGAAACAGTTCTCCAGCTGACCTCCTGTACACCACTCAGCCTTTGAACCCACAAGTGTTTTCCCAGTCTGGCCAGTTCAATAATATTTTCCCGTTGCTTTATTAAAAGCCAGCAACCTCCAGAAGTATGTGAACTTGCCTCTGTTGCTTGGCTCTCTTGTTTCTATCAAAAGGAGTAGTTTGTGCATGTTTTTAATCTCTCATTATTTCTTTTAGCCCAGTTTTCAAAGCAAGCCATTAAAACAAATAAATACTCCTTTTCTTTGGGGGGGTGGAGAGGGTGTCTCAGGGGTTTTTTTGCACAAACTGACAAGAGTGTGAATCAGTCAGAACTGGTCTTTAGAGATGAACAAACATTTAGTTTTTTGTGTATTTCTACTTGATATGGAAGCCTGGACTAATCTGATTTCTATTTGTAATCTCTGTGATACTGAACTGCAAAAAGAGACAGGGAAAAACTAATTGTTTGGAGCTCAGCTGAATGATTTGCTAATTGCCAGAAGCAAATGGTAAGACATTGAGAGCATGAGTTAAAATTAAATCAGCTTCCTCCTCCTCCTAGATTTTGCAGATATCTTGGTTCTCACCACAGTTGTCTTCAGGACAGGAAGAAATTATCACAACAAATGTGCAGATTTCAATATGTGACACACAACTGGAGGGAATTAGTAAAAGAATAGTAAAAAAAAAAATCCCTGTACTCTGTTGCCTTTATTTTCCCAATATCTTAGTTTCTCATGTATTCTCTTCTCTTGCTGCTGAAAAATCATCTAAAAAGCCCTGTCTCCAAATGCAGTCCCAAGGCAGACAGCTTGCTCTGCCTACCAAGCAGCAGTTGGACATATCGACTGCTTGATCGCGGTACTTTATGCACAATTATTCAGAAAAAATACACATATAAATTTGTAAGACTGCAGCTTAAATCAAAATGCTACAGTCTCTTCGAATGCCTACATCACTCGAACACAAGCAGCTGATCAGAATTAAATATCTTAGTCACTTTTATTATTTTAATGCAAGATCTTGATCTCTTTCCATTTCCTAGAAAAGAAAATCTCTGGTGCAGAATGGCCCCGCATAATCTGAAAAATAAGAAGCTGATCCCCAGTCCCAGCTAGAAAACACTGCAGTGTGATACTTCTCTGCTCTGTTTGCACAGATAACTCTCCCTCAAACCTCACCCTCCACAGCAAACACCAGCCTGCTGCTCCCAGCTCCTTGCTGCCAGCATTAAACAAGTTCCCTCCAGGGACTCTGTGAGAGGCTGCTGGGAAAACACCTGGGAAATATGATTAGAAATAGAAAAATGTTCTCAAATGTTTTTTTCAAGTAAGTTTCTGGGCAGAATTTCCAGTTTTTTGTTTCTCCCAGTGACCTTCCCAGTGAGGGATTTTTTGAAAAGCCCCTTTTCTTTGGTGAGCCTGAGATGTTTTGTAGCTCTATCAGCATGCAGCTGCTGAGCACTAGCTTTGGCACCAAGTGTTTCTTCACTTACGCTATTCTCTGCTCTACTTTTCATTTAAGTGACATGTCAGCACAGAGAGGAATAAGCTAGGACTCGACAAACATCTTCTACATAAACAGAAAGAAGAAAATCCACTAAATGCCCATGTTCTCAAGAGCCAGAAATTAGAGCCAGACATATAATTGTAGTGCAATCATTTTGTCCCTTTCAGAAGAGACAAGAACTATCTCTTGAATCAGTTAATCAAAATCTCAGCTGATTGTACCATCCATAGTTTGTTTCCCGGAGAGCTAATTGAGAACATTCAATATTCAAAAATTAAGTTGGCTTCAATAGGCACATCCATCTTCATAGGGTGAGCTTCACCTCCCAGACAAAACCGGCACTCCACTGAACCAGGTTTGCAATGCAAATAGCCAAGATTAGGCAGGGGGAGGAAAGGGGAAAAAAAAAAAAAAGGAAAAAAATACTCAATCCTATCATCATTGTTTCTTGCCCAAGAATTGGAAGTACTTGCTGTTCAACTTTGAGAGGACTGTACTGCAGAAGCCTGGAGCAAAGCATGAGCAGCATGAGCTAAAGCCCACAGTGGACTCTATCAGGTGGAGTCTCCTCACACAAAAGGACACCAGACCCCACACAGGTTGTGGGAAGGTGAAGAATCTTAGAGGGCAAGCCTGGGGGAACTGTGGTATCCAAACAAAGGGGGAACAGACATTTTCCACCAGAGGAAAGTAATTACTGGAGCAGAAGCACAGCAGGCTGCTGCACAAATGAAGGTACTGAAGGTGTCCAGGTCTGAAGCAGGGTTGTGTGCTAGAAAGGAGTGTGTTGAGAAGCTCACGTTCACTTGTGATTCTGTGGAGATCCATTTCTGCCCAGATTATCAGCTGGAGCACAAGGTGTAGCTTTAACTTGCATAAATCAAGCTTCCTTGCGAGCAGTTCACTGCTTGCTGTTCACTCAGGAACAGATTTTGAGCTCCTTTGCCTTTGTCTCTGACTTCTCCAGGGTGCCACATTGCTCTTATACAACATTAAGCCAGGAATTTTCAGAATCAGGAGACCACCAAGCCAGAGAGTTGCAGGGCTGCTACCAAGACATCTTCCTTTTGCTCCTTTCTTGGGAAACAGCATGACCCCCAACTACACCAGCAGCACCCTGCCAGCATCTCCTCCCACTTATGGCATGCTGCTTACCATCATGAAACATTAAGCTTCATAGCCACAGGCATTAAGTCTTATGTGGTTGCACAGAGCCTAACAGAAAGTAATCTTGCTCTCTGATTATTGATGCAATCAAAGTAACAGAGAAACAAAATTAATCCATGCAAGATATCAGCCCAATTTTGAGAGCTTTTGACCCCATAAACACCCTGATGATGTCTGCAGAGGCTCAAAATTAGACAAGAGCTGGGGAGATTTTTCCCAGATGAGTTAGGGGAGGAAGGGGCTTGGGGAGGCCAGGCAGGAGAAGCAGATGCTGCTGTTCTCCCTCCCTCTCTTCTCCTTAGAGACCTTGGCACTGGCACCAATGCTCTGCACACCCACCTCCAGCTCAAAATACACACTGTAACCAGCAAGTCACAATCACAGGAGACACCTCACTCCTGCTCATATCCTTCATTAATGTTAACACAATCTTAATAGCTTCTCCTGCACAATTAACAGCCAGTGAACTATAGACTTGACCCTCCTTGTTTGCTTCCATCAACCTTAAGTAAGTGGTGCTTGCAGCCAGGCCCTGAGGAGCAGCTGTCTCACCATGCCAGCCCAGGGCCAGACCCATCTCAGACAGTTTCTCTGCCCAGGCACCAGGATGTTCCCCCCCAGCAGCAATGTTTCAGGTGGCAGGTATTTAAACACCCTGTGTAGGGCCAGCTACACCCCATCTCCCTGCAAAAGCAGCGCAAAACTCCCACCCTGTCTCCACTGGCACTGCAGGTCTCTCAAAAGGCTGGAGCTGAATACACATCTGGAAGGAGCACGGCTTTGTTGGCACAGTGCTTTCCAGGCTGACATGCTCTGCTTCATGGGGGGACTAATTAGCACAGGCAGAGAAGCTCATCAGCATGGTTAACCTGCTTCAGGGGTGTCCCTGCACAGCCATGTGTCCCCTGGCTCTGGGGCTGAACACAACTAGCTGCTCTGACCGCACCCCAGTACATCCCTGCACCTCAAAGCAATCTCAAATTACTCCGATTTATATTACGGCTCCTTGTGGTGTCTGAGCAGCCAAGGGGTTGGGGGAAGAAGGTGGCTCCATGTTTCCAAGAATGATGTTGCTCAGCATCTGAAAGTACGTGATCAATTTTCCCGTCCATCCCCCATTATCACCCCTCCGACCACTGCCCCAGGTAATGCCCATGTTGGGCAGGAGCCAGCATGCTGCTGAACACAGTGCAGGCTGGAGAAGCCCATCATCTGCAGTTCTCCATCTGTCACAATCCTCCAGCAAAAGTGACAGTCTGGGGAAGCTGTGAAGGGCTTCTGAGAAAAGATACGGCTTCTGTTAATTATCCTACATACACACTCCAAGCTTTTTTAGTGTTTGCCACTGGAGAAAAGAGCTCATTTAGAGAGAGGGGGGAGGAAAATGAGGCAATTAAAAGAATAGCTATAAGCTTAGCGAAGAGATAACAAATGACAGAGAAGCAGAATGCTAATGCCATGTTCTTGGCTCCTTGTGAATGGACCCGTACAGCTCATTGGAGAAGTCCTGCTCTAGTGAGCAGAGCTCTCCCCAAAGGATTGTCCTCTGCTGCTATGAAAACTGCACAAGAGAGAAAAAGAATTTTTTAAATCCCCTGCCAGGACTAAAGCTGTTTGGCCAACAGCCACATTTGACCTCCTCCTGCTTTCACAAGGACTAAGAGATGCTCCTTCATTCCAAGGAGATGCAGATTGGGTGTAAGTACTGGCCCAGGGAGCTGGAAGAAGATGGGAACTGAACTGTGGGTCACACGTAGCAAGTTTTATCCAGTATTGCAGTAACATTTCAAAAGAGTTTCACCTGTTCATTTGTGACTCTAAAACTTGTTTGACTTTCCATTTGCAATGATTTTTTTCCTTCTAAAATTGATGTGTGTTGTTAGAAAAAGTAAGAAAAGGTGTCGATAACTCTGCAAAGTATTTCCCCAGTGAATTCCAGTCTAACATTTCCAAAAGCCCTGTTCTGCCACTAAACCAAATATATGTATATTCAAATGTGTCTACATACCATACACATAATTTGTGTGATTCCAGTAGCACTACTATCAATAGTAACATATTATTCATTCCCCATTAATCTTCAGGCAGCTCCCCATACAGCACTGCTGAAACCTCCTGAAATAGCAGCTAAAACCACTCGTGCAAACCCACCTAGCAACGTCTTGCTTTTGCCTCCTGCTTTAGTTAGGAGGAGGACAGGAGGGCAGTCAGTGTGAGCAAGAGAGAGAAAAACACCACTTGATCATCATTTGTAAGCAACAGCAGGTTTGTGAATATAATGTTGGAAAAAAAAAAAAAGGAAATTTAAAAAAAAAGTGTGAAATAGGTGACACATTTCACACGTTTCTGCTGTCAGATGAAATAACCAGCTATGATGGGACTTACAGCATGGTCCTCACACCCTGCCATTGATAGCAGGTTCTCTTATGGAGATATCTCTGGTAATAGAACTCTGGGGTGGGTGTGTGGAGGCCATGCCCACCGTGCCATATCATGAACCTCCTAGAGACACTTTCCAGACTGTCAGAAAAAGGAAGAAACCTCATTAATGCCCATGGACTTTTTAGGGGTATCTCATTTTAGCTCAGCATCCTCCTAACCACACCTTGCTGTCAACGAGGTGTTTCCCTGCCAAGACCAAAGCACGAACTACTCCAGCTGCACCACATCACAACTGACACAGCAGCACAGCTACTCCTGCACCCATAGCCAACCTCATCTTCCTATTCCTCTGCTCAACATTTCTCCTTTCCACTGTCTTCCTTACTAAAGCAAGTCAAGAAACTGATAAAGACATTCATTTTATCTACTCCACTAAGGCAGTTCCCTGCTCCTAAAAATATTCCAGGAAATCAAATCAACATTTTGTAATTTTGCTGGTAACAGCAATTACTAATAATCAGCAGGAACATAATTTTCTTCATTTTCTACTCTAGCTGCAATGTAATTTCAATAGCAAATTTTGGTTTGCACACTAAAGAAACACGATGGGCAGTAGGAGAAAAACAGAGATAAAATGGAGTATCAAAAGCCAGCCTTAAAAAGAAAGAAATTTCTATCAAATAGCAAATAGTTGTCATTTAAAACAGCTTTTTAGAAAGATAAAGTTAATATTGTTCCTATCTTCCCCTGTAGAATGGAAAAATGAAAGCTCTCCTCTCTATTCCTCTTGCTCAGAGGCAGCAGCATTCAGAATTACAACCCCAGTGCTCAAACATGCTGGAGGCAGAGTCCTTCCTGCCCAACTTCCTACAGACCCACCGGTTTACTGTGTGGAGAATCGAAAGACAGTGCAAGGTGATGAGCACGCACATCTTGATGGATGGTACTAGATTCAAGACTGCAGTCAAGCAAAACACCCAGTGTATAGTAAAAAGCATTTCTGCAAAAGAAAGCCCAGCTCTGAAATAGGCTTTCTGGAGATTGAGAGAGCTCTTGCAGATAAAAAAACAAGTGAGGAATATATTCTTCCCCCAACTTCATAGTTTTGCTGTAGGTGTCTACGCTTTCCAAATCAATAAACAGGTGCCATTTGCATGCCAGGATTTAACTTAGAAGGATGATCAACTCATTGCTTTTCCTTCCAGCCAAGAATGGCAGATGCTACACTGCTCTGTGCAGTATTGGTCCCTAACGGGTATTGATGACTGGATCAAGCCAGCCTGGCAAAAGAAAAATATTACTGAATTGTGGGAACTCTTGCCATGCTCCGGAACTGCTCAGCAGGACCCCGCTTGCCAGCAGCACTGTTGCATGACATTTAGAAATGGCACATTTTCTCTCTGCCCAGTTTTTAAGACATCGCTTACAAATGCTCAGGGAAAGCTGCATATTCTCTACAATCCCCAAGCAAAATGGGACCGTGGTCCAATTTGCCATTTCAAGAAGGCCAGAAGAAGCATCCACACACTGAGCCCATACACCCCAGGTACACATCAGCTGTCTGCATCTTTTCCAAGGCCAGATGAAAGCTGATCAGCTCAGGCACTGCTATAAATTATTTTAGAACAGAGGCAGGTGAGCACCCAAGTAATAGAACCTATAAAGAACCCACCCAGGAGCATCACCTGGAGCTCGATAGATAGAACCACAAAGCATAAGCAACCTGGTCTAGAGGGAGGTGTCCCTGCCCATGACCATGGTAGTGGTGTTGGAATGAGATGATCTTTAAGGTCCCTTCCAACCCAAAAGATTCTATAACTCTATGATCTATTATCTACTGAAGAGGAAGTTTTAGAAGGGATGGATCATTCCCAGCAAATTTTAGTAACACGATCACTTAATTTCCTTAGATTAATTATTCAACTAATAGCATTTACTGAGCTGGTCTGTGGTATTTCTGATCTCAGAATAAACTTTGGGAAGTGCACACATTGGAAAGACAGATTTTTGAGAATCTCACATTTACTTTGCTTTCAGAAATGTCTTCAGCAGCAGCCCAGGCACTGGGCTGATGAGTTTTATAGAGGCTGCTTTGGTGCCAGCACACTCTAGAGCAATCACTGCTTTCCAGGGGATCTTTCAGATGGGTGGCAAAGTACACGTCACTCACACAGGCGAGACTCAATCTACCTGCTGCCAGAAAGCTTTATGATTAACCAGACCTTTTTTTTTTTCTTTTTTTAAAGTGCTTGCTGAAAGACTTCTCATTTGAAATTTGATTCTCCTTTAATCTGCTTTTTAGACAGATTATTTCTCTCTAGAGGAATAGGAACCACTCAGGAATATAACTCAAAGCTGGCTTTTGTTCGTATTTCCAAATAGCCTGAACTACTCAGGCTTTTGAAGACAAGTTCCTCTCAGAAAGAAAAAATCCCACCAGTAGGCTGTGTGCTTTATGCTGGTGCCCAGCACCATTGCTAGCTGCTGGCATGGGGGGCTTCCACATGGGGCCCTGCAGACACCACAGCTTTGTGCTTATCCTGAATGCTGCCAGTGCCAGACACCGGTCAGAGGGCTCACAAACACCTCAGACCTCACCTAAGGCTTTGTCAGAAGGGGTGCTGAGGGAAAGGTGGCAAAGGCAGGCAGAGGGGAAGGAAATGTCAGCTGCTAATTAGTTTGTCACCTTAATTTGACAGCTCGGTGAAGTCTGAAGAAGCTTGATTCTCAGTGAGAGTGGTCAGGTGCCAGATTTAGTTTCAACTTTGATGTAATGTCAAACTAAAGCACACTTAGAGCCCTCTTCTGACATTGTTTTTCCCTACTGCTGTTGCAGCTGCAACACAGACAGTGCAGTGTTGCTCACGAATCCATCCCCTTGCTGCCTTGCTCCGGCTTTATGTGGACAGAATTATGGTCAGTGATGAGAGTAGAGGCAAAGTGCCCACAGCAGTGGTTGCAAGGGCTTGGCTGGCCTCCACACAGCCGAATTCCACCTTGAAGAGAAGGGGACTTATTTCTATTAAGTGCTAGAAATGATCAGTGCATCAGGAGATGCTTTGGACAGGAGGCGAAGCAGGAGTGGACCAAGTCCAGGGGATACAGAGAGATCACAAAGAGATCGTTCCAGTTTGTTTGTGTACAAGAGCTGGGTAGGACTATGCTTACAGAGATTCACACAGTTGCCTTTTAAAGCATAGCAGAGCTTTTAGATAAAGTGGAAAAGCTGAAGAATCATTTAAATGCCCTCATGGGTAAAACTAAGCATCATTTCAGATGCCATAAAGATCAGGTTGCACTAAAGACTTACAGAATCATTTTGGTTAAAAAGACCTTTAAGATTATTGAGTCCATTAACCCAGCACTGCCAGGTCACCACTAAACCATGTCCCTCAGCACATCTCCATGGCTTTGAAACCCCGCCAGGGATGGAGACTCCACCACTGTCCTGGGAAGCCTGGGCCAGGTGTTGACAACCTTTTGGGGAAGAAATTTTTCCTAATGCCCAACCTAAATCTCCCCTGGCACAGTCCATTTCCTTTTGTCCCGAAAAAAACACCACAACAAAAGCAGTCATAGTGGTCAGCAAGACACAAACCAAGCAGAAATGAGAATTTTGGAGTTTTGCAAAATGAGTTGCACCCTAGCAGGCTCTGTGGTGCTTGGCTTTCCAGAGCAGCACTGCCTCTGCACATTAATGCCAAGATCCAATGGCTCTGGAAAGCAGGGGGTGTCATCACAGGGAACTTACTTGGTGTTGTCCGAGTCAATGGTATGAAAGAGCTTCTCAAGTTCTTCTTCATTGAGTGTACCATCAGAAAAAAAGGCCTGGAACTCCTCCAGGGACAGCTTCCCATCGTCTGCAAAAAGCAACACAGCCACTGTTAGGAAATCAGTAAAGTGAGGGACACAACAACTAAAAATCAAAATTTGTGTTTAGATTTAAAGATTCAGACCAAAGTTATCTTGAAGTGCATCTGCAGAACTGGCCTTCAACCAATGCAGAGCTCACTGGCCACAGTGTGGGACTTGGCAGCTCTGACAGCACCAGAGCCAGGTGAAGCTTCATTACTCCTGGATATGGATGCACTGGCCATTAGCAACTAATTGAGCTATTAACCTGAAGCGCAACACAGACCTAAAGCCTACAAGCTTCATCCTAAAACAGAAATACATTTAAGAAATGGAGTGGTTTGTCTACAATATGTTCAAATGATGCAGGATGCTCATTAAGTGACACACACTAGGTAGGCAAAGACCTAGGGCTGGGATTAGTGACAGACCCAGCACTATCTTTTGCCATCTCCACCCAGCTGAATCTTCTCCACAGTGCACATCCCAGCTCTTGACAGAAATGCAAAATAGTAGCTACCAAGCATAACAAGACATCTTGCTTCAGTTGTCAACTGTTTAAACACACGAGGACTGTGTCACCTTAATGTGGCGCCTTTACTTCGAAGAGACCTGATGACGCACAGAATCCATCTGCCCGGCCATACGGGCTACAGCTTGCTGGGTGCCTTCTGGCAAACCTACCAGCACGCAAAGACTTAATGTTCTCCTGGGCACCTAGAGATGAGCTTACAGTAATTTCAGCATCAAGCTCCAAGTTCATCCTTGAATGTTTATTTTGATAGCAGCTCTGTCCAGAAGTCTCCAGACACTTTACCAGCCACACCTCCAGCTGTACAAAGTGACCCTGCAGATAGTCAGTGCTTGGGGGACAGTGTCTCTCATCTCAACTCAGAGACTGAAAAATAGCATCCAGATTTGAAAATTTGGTCATGCACTTTGCATAGTTTTTTATATGGGCTCCAGTGTTAATTTAATACTGGGGTTACTACAAACTACTTAAATGACCATGAAAGGAAAAAAAAAAATCAAATCCATATACAAGAGGATATAAGGAGGATCCTATGCAACTTTTGCTGATAGGGTGACAAAGGCTTATGCCTGATCAATCTGGAGCCTTCCTCTGTGTGCTGTGGACAGGTACAGCACATCTTTAAAACAGCTGGAAGTGAGAAGGTCTGGAGAAATCTCCTGTGAAGAAATTCAGCAATGTAACAACATGAAAAAGACAACAGAAACTTTAAAGAAGCTTTAATTTACTTCTAGTTTCTTGCTCAAGCTGCTGACACTTGGAGCAGCAGTGCCTAGGAGGAAATAACTGCCCCCAGTCACGTATTATTTAGAGTCTCACCATTCACATCCACAGAAGATTCATAGACTGGAACTGCTGCCTGCTTTGCAGTAGGAGAATGTATCATTTATTATTCAATCAGTTCAATTATAAACCTTGTTGCTTCTCTTTCAGGAAACTGTGCTAGAGGACAAAATTACCCAACTTACCACATACACATCAATATTTCTTCCCCAAGCTAAATAAGTCTGCTGCTCCTAAAACATATCTGCATTGCCAAATGCTAACCCAGTTTCCCTTGCCTGACACAGACAAAGTTAGACTGGGGATAAATTGAATCTAAGATGCCTATTTAGTTTGCAATTATGAAAGGAACACAGCAGGAGAACAGCTACTATCTACAGCAACACTCAATGAAAAGGGTACCATTGTCAGAGTACCACAATGGCTGTAGAGAGTACCCAGCTGCCTATATTGTTTTTCTATGTTCCTTCCCCAAAATGTGAACTCTTCACAGCAGGCAAGGTGCAGAATACCAATGTTCCCAGATTTGCTGTCTGAGTGTGCTAAAACACTGTTCCAATTCCTATCTTGCAGCCTCCAGAGTCACAGGTACCAACTACCATGACAGGTCAGATCACACAGCACACACGATGAACTTTTTTTTGGCTTTTAACAGCCAAAAGTAATACACAACGGATGAAGGATCTAGAGGAAGGAGGAGGTGACAGCAAATTTTATTTCATTTTTAGTTTTGGAGATCCCACCAAATTTGTTGGTCCCTGGAAAGGATTTGAATAAAACTACAAATTTTACTCACAAACAATGCTTAAGACTTTTATCCCCCAAAGATAATACCATAAACTGCCAGTCAGCTTAAAGCTGATCATTATTTAATGCAAGCTGCAATACTTGTCGGCAAACACACAAAGCAAAAGCCTTCCAGAGTAACAAGATAATCCTTGAGCTGTGTACCTATAATTGTGAAACAGCCTGGAAGCCGTGGGTTGCTGGAGCCCAGCACACAAGGAAGCCTTCAGGGAACTCTGGAGATAAGGGGAAGCAGACTGGGCTGGGATTTGGCAGTTAAAATTAAACTGGTAGAAAATCCTGGGCAAGGACGATTGACCACAACATTATTGACACCGGGTCCTCCTGCCAGCGCGCGCTGTGATAAGAGCTGATAGAGACACTGTGCTCCAGGAGCAGCCTTATCTTAAAAGTCACAGGAAAGCAAGTATTTTTCTGAAAGCAGAAGGGTCTGCACTTGCCAAAGAATGGATAAGACTTCCAGAAACCTCTTTTTTTTTTTTTTTTTTCTTTTCCCCAATCTCCTGGGCTCGAGAGATACAAATTCTCCAAATGAGCTGTCATGCATCATGCCAGAGTGGCAATGTCAATTGTATGGTTTGACCTCCCCCATGCATCCTACACCCTGTCAGATCACATCTAGGGAGCTTCAGCCCTAGGGAGCTACTTTTACTAAGAAGGATAAGAGAAGAATTGAGATTCCACACCAAATCCCACTAAACAAAATAAAGCTTCCATCAGTTTTGAGATCTGGAGAAGTCACTGTGATTTTCACCTGGATGAGCACACTCAAGGCAGACAACCTTCTTTCACCTACTCACCTCCCTCCCTCCCTTTTAAAGCCAGTATTCAAAGTCAACACTTAAGCTGGCAGCAAGGACAAATGCCAGCTAGAAATTGCATACACTGGTGCTGATTGGCTGAGAAAAGTGATAATCAGGCCACAGCTATTCTGCCATCATTTTTCCTGAGGCAGTAATCTTCATTTTACTCTAGCTTTTCAAAATAATTCAATCAGAGGCAAAGACCAGAGCAAATTGCTGGACAAATAGAGTTATCAAAGTTAAAACTAACCGAAGAGAGGAGGATATAACAGAGAACATCAGGAAGCCCCAACTGGGATTTTATTATTGCTCCATTTGCCATCATTTAAAGCTGAGGAGTCTAGAGGTAGCTTTTACACCTTCTAACCTGCACAATCAGGATGTTCTCACCCTCTAACATAGCCAGGGGTAGGGGGGGAAGTCATCAAACCAAGACCATAAATTGTCCAAAACATAGGAAATCTGAAGGCTGAGTTTTTGGAAATTCACTCAGCTATACAAATAGCTTAAAGCATCTACAAAAATAAGCTTACCATTCAGAATCTGAGTTTGCTAAATCCATTTTAAATTATATCAGGTTGAGACTGCTCATATATTTTCTAGCTCTATTGTGAAAATATTTTATTACTTATTTTTATTACTTTGAGTTCTAAAATGCTTTAAGCCCCTTTTAGTGTATGAGTACCAACAGAGCTACAGGTAAGCAAATTATGTTTTATTGTGGCCTGTGAATAAAAATGACAACTCTGTTTTTTATCTCTTTCTTGGGGGTGGGTGTGCATGTGCAGATATATGAGTCAGTGAGAACACGGACTGGCTTCTACCCTGGTCTCTTCATCCAGTCCCATCAGAAAGCATCAGAAGCAACTTTATTCATTTAAATGAAGTTGAATAGGGGCTTGAGTTTTCTGTCCTGACCTGTTAGGAAAAAATTACCTCCAGGTCCACCAATCTGATCTGTGATGAACCTTTCCAGTGGCCAAAGGAGGAGTTGCATTCACCACACCACCCAATCCGCTCCCAAAGTCATCTGCAGCTCCTCCGCAACTCGCTTCGGCTGAAGCTGTGAAGCCACACAAGCTCTGCACAAGAAGCACAGGCCACGTTTTGGTGGTTCCTTACAAGGATGGTTCCATTACCACTGGAATGGAGCTCCAGAAAACATCTTTGGTAATGAGATGTAAAAGAAAATTACTACAATTATGGCAATTTTCCAATGAAAGGAATTTTCAGAATTACTCCAAAATCACCTTTTTTTTTTTAAGTTAACTATTGCCCAGCCCAGATGTTTTCACAAGGGTTAGCACCACACTAAGCAATCCACACAGATAATCTGAGAGACAGACTGATCTATCACAGCTGATAACCTGTTTGAAACACTCCTGTGCATTTCCTAGTGCTGTCTGGGAATGCTGCTGGGACTGGCTGGTTGGTGCTGGCACAGGACTGCAAAGGCTGGCACAGAAGCTGCCACCATTCCCCCACAAAGACAAAGCCAGGGACTGAACTTCAGGAGCTGGGGTTTTGCCTACTCAACTCACTGGAAAGCACTTGATAAATGCTCTTGTGTGTACTGGGTGTGATCCCCTCCATCTTCTTGCCATTGACCCAGCTTTGAGGTTGTCTCTTCTATCTACTGCCAGAGAACCCCCCCACATCTACTACAGACGTAACCCATGGTGCTCCTTGCTCCAAAGCAATCTGTGCACCAGGGTCTGGTGGCAAATGCCACATTCAGCTCTACTTTGAGCATTGCCACTTTCTTTTTGCCATGTGTTAATGCGTGCCTTTAAGATTTTTATTTTCCTGAGACATCTTTCCTTCCTATGCTCAGATGAGGCCTTATAGAGACATAAATTGCACATAGCAAATGAAAGAACATCTCTTAAGAAGTCGGCCAATACCCCTCCCTAGTCATTTACCCCTGTGATAAAGATCAGCTCTTCTCTGGTAAATTTGAAGGTACTTCTCTCTGTATGAAAGCATGGAGTTCATCAAGCGAAGTATTTGCTCAATTTGTGTCCTTTCCTTTGCAGATGATGCAGTTTTGTTTACAACTGCAACTGGTGCATATTCAAAACTCTTTACAGGCACTGACACAGCAGGATGGAGACTCCTATTTGTGCCAGGGTTAACCTTTTCATTTCCATTAAAAATGGGGGAGAAAGTGACTTTCATTTCAAAATGAGTATGTCAGTCAGCGTAAGATGCTGAGGAATGACTTAAAGCCTGGTTCTTGCCTAGGATGATGAGTACAAATAAAGGTTGGCAGTCTTCCCTGTCAGACCTGGCCTGGGGAAAAGTGGGGATTTCCACGGTGGTCAGAAACCTGCATCTTGTTCTCAGCAGAATTAACCTGGACATCCAGCAATGCCCATTCGCATGTCAGAATTTTCCCCAAGCTGCTGAGTTTCTATCATCAAATCAAGCCTTTTGTAATTTTAGAACTGTAAGTAACTTTGAATGTTGTTTTTTTTTAATAGCAGCTATAGATAGGTATCAAATGTAGGCTGGTAGGCAGGGAGATATGCAGGAGTGATACAGCACATTTTATCCCACTGTCTTTTGTGAAGACTCTACCTTTTTTTTTTTCTCCCCAGATAATCCTCACCCTGCTGTAATGAGCTGATTTAAATTGTTTTCTTTAGTTTCTTCTGCACTCACCCAATGTATCGATTTTGGATGTTTTATCATAGCTATTTAAGAATGCCTTCCAAAGAAATTCCCAGTTCTTTACAAATCAAATATTGGGATCCTACTTTCCCAGGGTGCAAATAGCCTGGTCAGGTTTAATGAAACTGCTGCTTTACAGAGGCTAGAACAAAAATTACCCAAACATTTAGAAGAGAATTCAGAAAGAGATGACATCAGTCCGTCATTTTCCTACAGAAAACAGGAGGTAACCTGTTTTGGGTTTTCTCTCACCAATAAGGTTTCTTTTCTTGCAACTTAAAAAGAAAATGAATGTCAGCAGCTGATTTCTATACATTTGCTTCACATCTGTAGTGGCACAAGGAAAATACTGAGTCAGCCCCTCCACGTGCTGCTGCTCTGTAATAATTTATGAAAACCACAGGTGATCTGCCCCCCAGGACACTTTGTACATAAATGTGTTGGTCTAGCTCAGGGCTGACTAGTGGGGGAGCATCTGGGAAAAGAATACATAGATTACAGCAAGGGGTCAGACGGGGAAGCAGCTCGGATGGATGCACACCAAGGGTATTTACTGGTCAGTGTGGTAGAACATAGGAGACCTCAGGGCTCCTCTGGGCTAAATGCCATAAATATAGGAGACAAATAAACAGGATTAATAAAGGGATAAATAACAGGATATATGATAAAGGGATAAATAACAGGATTAATAAAGGGATTGACAACATACCTTCTCCCTGCTTTCTTTGCTCTCCCCATCAGCCAAAGAGGAAATCTCTGTTTCCAATCTGTTGCAGCCATTAACAGACCCAGCTTAGCTTCAGACACACAACTGCCACTGCCTCCCAGTTATTTTTCATCTTAATTGGCCTCAGCCTGTCTCCTTTATATTGGATCCTATTAAATGGCTTTGAACAACCACAGCTTCTTAGCACCTTTGATTTATTTACTCATTCAAACCGTTTCCCCTGTGAGTTACACAAGCACAAGCCACCACAGCAAAGCAGCACATTTCTTTGTGGAGCTTGCAGTCTCTTGACCCAAAGAACCAACTTCTCCCTCCCAAAGGCTTTGATTCTCCATGTATTCAAACATCTGCCTTTCTCTCTACATTGTTACTCAGCCCCATGTCTCTCTGTTGTCCCAAACATTATCTTCCTTATCCATTAACGTGCCTTCAGCATCTTCCCTCACTACACTTCCCACCTTCTTGTCACTTTTGAACTCAAGTTGCGGGTGCAACAGCATAAAACTAGGATTTTGGGTTTAGAGAAGATTGTATGGAGAGAAGTGGCTGCAACATCATCAACCTTTGATCCCTACTACTTGGTCCCCAAAAGTTCTGTTTATTGCCCAGTCAGCTTTGTTGCAAACCCTTGCTTCAGTCACTTCCTGAAATGCTGCATTTCAAAACCACCGGGAAGCTTTCCACTGCCAAATCTCCCAGTCAAACTACATGAGCTACTGACAGCCTCTCTAAACATTTGATCTAAAGGGGAAATAAAACACAAAGACAGCACAGCTTGTCATTAATATGAGAACACTTGGTGCTCCAGTGATCCCAAAGCTGTAAATCCTGACTTCAAAACTTCCTCCTGCCATTTAAGGCAAAATTCTCCCAAGGGGACCTTGTTAAAAGGGATCAGAATCTGCCTCCTACAGTGCCCTAAAAAGTGACTATTCTGCACGGGAAGGACCACAAACCATGGAAAATACATTAAAATAAAGAGTGAAAGAAAACCTGATATATGGGTACATATATTAAAATACTAAATAGTGTAGCTGCTATTTTCGTATGCAACAAATAGTTCATTGTTCTGCATCAGCAAACCAGTGTTATAGGTAATCCCCTGCCAGGCTCAGCATTTCTTTGTATGCACAAAAGAGGTGGCAGGGGAATCACAGACTGCTATTTAAATCTACTCCTGAGCTCTGGCACCACTAAAGCAGAGGAGTGGGTTTATTTGAGAGGCTTTTTGTTTTTTTCAATTCCCCCCCCATACATCAAAAGTTACACATGGTTTCAGGCTGTGGCAAGGCTCTTACTCCTGCCGTGCCATGGTCCTTCTCCAGATGCATCACACTGGATATCTGAAAGGCAGAATGCTTGGGGTGATAGGCAGAGACAAGAACTCTGACCACACTCAGCGTGCACTCCTTCAGGTCTCCTACCACAATGAGATGGGGCCTACAGGAGCACGTGCATTCCCAAACTCCATGTTACCTTCACCTTATCTGAACAAAAACCCTTTGAGAAGCCACTACAAGTAATGTATTGCAGAGCAGGTGCTTCAGGGTGGCTGAGGACAGACCACAGACATACACCAGTGCCTGACCTCCTGTTACATTCAGCACCTTTAGGGACAAGTCAAATGTCACTTCTAGAGCTTATCAGAAGGTCACTTCATTTCCATCTCCAGAAAGACAGTCAAAAGCTTCATTTTGCCAAAAAGCAGACCCCAGAGTTACAGTTCCTTCCTGCACCCAGTCCGACCAGGAAACTATGACTGACACTCTCAGGAAATTTCTGGAGCAGACACAGTGTGTACACAGCAGCTCCAGCACTGGGGCAGCTGTCAGATGCACTGTGTATCCCACCAGATTTGGGGAACAGCTTAAAGATGAGAAGCCCCACAGCTTTGTGTAGTGAGACCATCAGCAAATCCAGACCATTGAGCTCACCCAGCATTCAGCCTCCTTGAAAAGCAGCAGCAGACCCATGCCCAGAGGGAACAGAAAAGAGAAAGATGACAATTTTAGATAGCAGATTCTTCATCTTAAGTCAAATCTTGTGGGAAAACACCACTGTTTACTGGCAGTAAGTTCTCTCACATTCCCAAAACACATCACAGTCTGTACTGAGCCCTCTCACTCCCAAAAGAGATGTAGAACAGGCAGCCCTCTGACAAGGGAGGGGAGGGTACCACGCATACTATACATGCAGCAGAGCAGACTATAGGAAAGCACAGCCTATGACCCTGCAGCAAACTTACCCAGCAAGTGTGTACATAGCCATTTCTCTAAGACCACACTGTCATCTGAATTTGGGTGTTATTTTACTGGAAGAGCAAGAAGAGAAGATAGTAGCACCACATTGACCTCCTCTGTCAAATTAATCTCCCCACTTCTGAATGGGGACAACTCAGAAAACAGATTTAGAAAGGCAACATGTGTCATTTTGCTCCATGCCCCAGCTGGGAAGGCAATAGCTGAAACATTCAGGAACTCTCCTCTCCCAGCAGAACACCAGCACAGAAGTTTTCAAACTTGATCATTAAACTTTGGCAGAAACATCTCAGAAAAAAAGTAAACCTGGGATGATATACAATGAAGCAACATTCAACCTGCAGCAGAACCCAGCACTACCAACTCTAGTACACCCTAGCTCTGCAGCAGCCTTTTTCTTGGAAAAAGATTTCTTGGAAAGCTCAGAAACAGGCATCAAACAGCTCTAATCCCCTCCCTGCTCCTCATTAACCAGACATTCTCACTTGTTTTTTCTTCTCTAGGGTGCAAATGAATATCTCAAGAGGGCCAAGGTAGGGTTTACCCTGGTTTTAGCCCATTACACTCAGCTAAAAAAAAAAAAAAGGACTAAGCACCTGTTTGAGCAAAAGAGGAAAAGTTTATGAAAAACCATGGTATTGCCTCTCAAGAGTGTGGTTCTGGTGTGCCCAGGGTGAGGACCTCTCTGAAGTTTGGGCTGTTCTCAGCAGGGCTTGCAGCACCACACTCGATGTGGACAAAGCACAGTTCAACAGCAGAGCTGGCGCTGCTGCCAGCTCCTCAGTGAGCTGCTCAGTGGGGGTGGCTGGTGCTGTGCCATGGTTCTGGCCTCTCCCTAGGACAGCCTGAGCAGGAGCCACGAGGAAGCAGAGTAGTCAGTTAAAAAATCTGCAGTGAATACAACTATAACACCCTGTTTGATCTCCTGATTTATGATAGCCAAAATTATTACTTCCCCTAACCAAAGCATTTGGTATAAAAGCTAGAACCAGCCCCAGGGGTGCAATTGCTGCACCAGATCCCCATGGGATGGAGGGTCAGGAGCGAGCCACCCAGTCACAGAAAAGTCTGGAATCTCACCTGTTTTCTGTCACTGGCAGCAGTTACAATATGATTTTGTTTCCCCCTTGTAAAATAAGCATTATTCTGTGCTTAGTAAAACACAGCGGACAAAAAGCACTGCTCTCAATGACCTTTTTCTGCCACCAGTAAGAGGAAGGCAGTAGCACTGTGGCTTTTTTTCATGAGGTAGCCACTGGAGTTGTTGACTGTTGACAAATTAGCAGCAAATTACCATGGATTAGAGAGCTACAAACTCATCGCTTTCTGCGGTCCCATGAAACAATATCCAGATTGCACTGGCATCAACAGTTTTCCATTCAGCTAACAAGCTGTGCAGAGATGAAGACAGCAAATTAAACTAACTCAAAAAGCAGATACCTCATTTGCATTCTCAGAAGGCAGAAAAATTTACCCTACTGCATTATCATTTGTAGCATATAGGACATCCAGCTCCTTGTGCCAGGACTGACAAGAAGGTACTTGAATGACAAATCAGAACCTGCATCATTAAAACTTGCTTCCTTATTTTAACTCCTGGATAGTGAAGTCCAGGCATAAGCCTACAACTCTGATCTCTCAAAACATGAATGTTTCATTTCTTGAGAGTCAATGGTCTCAAAAACCTTGCTGAAAACTACTGCTCATGTTCAATGGTCTCTGTCCAAGAAACACTTTTGTCAGCAGCCATATCTCCTCCAGAAACTTCTTTTTTAGGGTAATCTTTGTGTCAGGACTCAGCATAAACAACAGCTAGAGAAGTCTCTGCCCACAGGATGCTCCTGCAGGTCTCTGGTGCTGCTCATCTCAGCTCCCCAGGAATCGTACAGGGAGAGCAGCCAAGCAAAGCCTGGATCAGTCCAACACAGTCCCTCCTAATTGTAGACTCCTGCTTAATAAGCTTGTGCATTTCTTATGTATTTTCTCATTAAAAAAAAAAAAAAAAAAAAAAAAAAAAAAAAAAAAAAAAAAAACAAACCCCAAAACTATTATTTCAACT